>JAQGBY010002236.1:0-24077 GCA_034698785.1 Mycogona germanica
ACAGCAAAAGAGGGAAGAGATCTAAAGGGGTCATTCACTTCAACTTTTAATTTTGAAAAATTGTTCGCAGCATCCGTTCCAGGCTAGTCTAATGTCAACGTCATCCGTATTGGACTTTTAACAATAATTGGACAATCATTTTAACCGTATCGTTTTGCTGCGCGACAAAATGAAGTCTCTCGTACGTCATGGTAATGTTCGTATCGCGAACCATTTCAATTCAAAACGCCCACGCGTGTGTACAGACACTTGGAAGGATTACGACCCTTACCAAAATGCCCTAACCCTATTGGACAGAAGTATTCTAGACAACAAAGGGATTCAATAATAAACTAAAGGCTCACTAGTTTCTAACTAGTACTTGATTTTCTCTCGCTGGGAACTACAATTAGAAAGCGATAATGTCTATAGTACAGTAGTTCCATTGGGTGCTTTTTAAAAATGGCTCGTCAAGTCAGTTGCCAAAACAAGAATCGGTGCCAGCACCTGGAAACTTGTCCATAAATATTTTATGGTTAAAGATCAATTGCGATGTCATTAAGCGATAAGAATTTAGCAATTGGATTGAATTGATACGCGTACAGTCTGTATCATAATGTGAATTGTGTATACAGATATTTACCTTTTGATCCGATTATGTCGTCACAGTTGTGGAGGTTCATCTAAAGTGCTACGTGACTAGGTGTATATTGGAAGGCATGGCGATTCCTCAGGTTCCTACACTAAAAAAAGTAATCGGTTAGGTTAATCGATTATTCACAAACATGGATCAATTAAGAATGATAATTTGAGAGAGAATAAAAACGCATAAAAACAACAGTGATGGGAAATAATAATATAATAAAAGGTTTCGGTTGGTTATTGATTACCCCTCGTTGACAATGATTTGAACGAGCTCACTAATAGTTTTGTTTGTCGTTCTCGATTGAAATGTCGATAGAAGAAAACAAAATAAAGTGGTTATTAAAATAGTGATTACGACGAATAGATAAGTGGTTATCAATCAAATTTGATTGATAGCTCGTTCAATTTATCGACAATTTAACATTTCCAGTGCACCTCTCATGAAGGTCGAAATTAAAATGCTTGTATTTTTCCGATCACAAATATTTATCACGAGTTCGCCACTTTTTATTTTTCAATTCCTTCGACTTTTAAGCGTCAGTGTCACTCGAAAGTTATCTACAAGTTTAAATAATGGACATGTATATTTGACATTACATTATTCAAAGTTAAATATATATGTCCATGCCCATTCATATGGAGTTGATGCAGTCTGCGATTCTATGCAATCGAGCATGAAAAAATAGCTTATTTGACGCGTCTCACGCCTCATTTGTTGCACCTTTCCAACGTCATTAGTGTCTTCAGAATCAAATGTGCCATTAATTAATAGATTGCATATGCAAATTAACCGAAATCATGTGCCAAACAAGAATACTTAGTCATTCAATGATTGATGATTAATGATTGACAGATTTGGCACCATCCACACTTAATCACCTTTAAATATTTGCATTTCAAACATTCTCAATCCCACCCCCACCCCCACATTTATCCAAATACTATAAAACAAAGTTGGCGTTTTTCCAGACTGTAATTCGATTACTCACGAACGGCTTAACGCAGCTCTATGCACTGGATGTCTGAGATAGTTGTTAAGGAGATCCACCGGCAAGTTCACCCTAAAACACCCCCCCCCCCAATGAAGCAACCTGGTCTTCTTTGACTAGTCCAGGCTTAGTATAAGCTACCTATGTACTGAATGTAATTCCGCAAATGTGAGTGCGTTTATGACAAATGTTTTAAATAAACAAAAGATGAGTACAGAGAATGTATGTGAACGTTGGTCGGTTACGATTGCGAGCAGGTCGTGGTTGGCTTTTATGACTGTCTCTCAACCTTATAGGGTGGCAGGGTGGGAATGGCTTCATAAATCCTTCATACTTCCGAAATGTTATTTCTGTGTTCGTTTCCAGATATTTGATAGCGCCCCAAACATATATCACTTTCAAGAGAAGGAATCCTCTTCAACTCCACCTATCCAAGCGAAATTCAAATCAAAGAATATTCGAAAGGTAAGCTAGCTCATTGTCAATCCTACAATTAGCGGCCATGACTTGTTGGCGCTTCAATGACGATATGGTCTTTGACATTAATGGTGTCCTTGCTCGGCCCGCGCCTCTAGCGCCTATTGCGTGGCATCAGCAGCTACAACCCGTCGGACAGCGAGGACTCCGACTCCAACAGTCCCAAGGTGGTCCGCCGGAACAACACCAACCGTCGAGCGGATGTGGTGCCCCGCGGCCTCCTACTCTCGTCCAAGTCGGTGTGCAGCGACGAGGACGAGGACAGCAACAACAACACCAGCCGGGACTCGCTCCTGTTCTTGGGCCTGCGCCAGTCGGACGCCAACTCCTCCGTCATCCTGTGCCTGGCCGCTCACGGCGCCGAGCTCAACGTCAAGGACCAGTACGGACTCACTCCGCTCCACCATGCGGCCATGCGAGGCAATGATGCGGCCACCAGGGACCTTCTCACCTGTCGCGGAATCAATTTGGAGGTAATGTTTGGAGGGAACCGGGAAGGAGAGCAACAGCACTCATTAAAAGTTAATTGGAGATAGTCTTCTGCCCACTTAGTCTATCTATGTCAATGATCCAGCGCGTTCGATTTGAGACGAGTTTAAGCGAATGCTCTGCAGATGGCGCTTAAGATGAATATGTGCGCATATAGGCGTAGATCACGATCGACATTGCGCTGGAGAGCACTAAAACGCGCTGGTTATAAACACCGAGTGACGTCGGTTTCCGCTACACTGCGTTGCATTTCCGTCCCTCTTATTTTGGTCATCCCTAATTCCCTATATATAAGACGTTGCCACGTCAAAATGTATTTAAAACTTGGAAATTGAAGACATTCCTTTCCCCTTTTTCCGTCTCCATTCTCCAGGCCATCGACGCGGAGTACCTAACGCCACTGCAGTTGGCCTCGAATCACGGCAAAGCGGAAGTGGTTCGACTGTTGATCGACGCCGGCGCCGACATCCGCTGCCACGACGTCAACATGGTCAACCCTGTCCACCGGGCAGCCACCGATGGCAACCTGGACATCGTCAAGATGTTCCTGGAAGCTGTCGAGAGGCGCGAAAATAGGACAGCAGTTTTACAAGTGAGGATGGAGTTTAATTGATCAGCACTTCAGCACTATTAGGATAAAACTGCAACGCAGCAATCATTTTTTGAAACGTCCAGCGTTTTATCTTATGTTTACCTGCTTATTGCAATACATCCATCAGCCTCCTAACCAAACTACGTTTTTAATTTTTTGATTCCTAGAAAATCGAAGAAAAAACGGCCGATCAGAGCACCGCTTTGCACTTGGCCATCGAACGAGGACACCGTGACGTTGTCGAATATCTAGTCACTAAAGGTGGGTGTGACTACCTGGGCCTTTCGGTGACGATTACGATTGACGATTAGTGCGTTTATCGTGGACCTACGTGTATTTTGTATAGAATGTCTTATCCCCTGGGCGGAAGTATTTGTGGAATGTGTACGTGTGTTAATGTAAGAAACGTCGATAACGTCTTGAGCGGTTGATCAGGAAGGTCGCGCGTCACGTAAACATCCTCTCAGTGTATCAGGACACTCGGATAACATACACGTAATTGAACTAGCAATAATAGTATGACGAAATTGATGATAAATCGAAATCAGACGCGAGATAATTGTAGAACTCCTCCACGGGTGGCGCCACTATCGTTTCCATGGCGGCTTTGAGGTTGGAAATCGTTCTTCATGAAATGTCGAGCAATCTCTATTATTAAGCATCGAATCGTAATTCATTTTTCACCGGACACAAACAGAATGGTTTAATGAGAGATTGATTTTTCTTTCAGAAATTTTTCATCTTGAATGTTTTCCTGATTTTTCTTTGTTTCCAACGCGTGATTAGGTGCCGACGTGAACACGCCTCGCGCCAACCACACGTACCCTTTGCACCTGGCAGCCACCGTCGGCGACGTCAAGATCGTCAAGGTGTTGCTGAGCGGTCACGACTGCATCGATTGCGTCAACTCCAACCAGGAGACGGCGCTCCACCTGGCGGCACAATTCAATCACTCGCTCGTCATTGACTTCCTCATCACCAAGTAAGAACCTACAGAGGTCATCTTTACCGATTCGTTGGCCAAAATTGTCCACACAAACCTCTGGAAAAGAGACATTTTCCAATACATCATTTTCAACTCATTCATCCCGATAGCGGCGCGAATGTGGAAAAGAGGAACAAGGATAATCTGACGCCGCTGCTGATGGCGTCCTCCTTCGGCCACGAGGAGGCCATCGAGAGCTTGCTGCATCATGGCGCCGACCTCAACGCAGTCGACAAGGACGACAAAACTGCCATCTACCTGGCGGCGCAAAATGACAAACATGACGCGGTCGTGGTAAGCCGATGACCAATGACAATAGGCTCGTGCACATCTTCAACAAAAGCAAGATGTCGTTTCACAACATTTCTCGTCTTGTCTCGCTTCCAGGCGTTACTCAAGCAACCGGGAGCCAATGATCTTCTTATGAAGACGAATCGTTTTGGCAACAGTCCTCTTCATGTGGCGGCCAACAGAGGATTTCTCGGCATAACTCACGTGAGGAAGTCCCGAAAAGCCGAATCTTTACGAATCATCGTTGTCACGATCAGATTTGATAGAATTGTTTGGTCCTTCTCAAATCTGAAATCAGTGGTAACAAAATAAAGTCCTTTTTTTTTGACAATTTTACAGTGGCTACTGGACCTGGGTGCGCAAATCGACGCTAAAAATGATGACGAGCACACGCCATTGCATCTCGCTTGTGCACAAGGAAGACTTAAGTAGAAATCACGCCATTACACTGTTAAAAATGATAGTACACAATTCGATACAAATATAAATCACGCATTTGTACACTGTTAAAAAATATAGGTCACAAAACGTTAACCCAAATTATCAACTGCGTTGTACAATTGGCGCGCCAGAAGTTGACATTTAGCGCATTTCTGGTCTTCTTTGTTGAAAATTGGAAATGGAATTTTGAAATATGCTTTGAATGCGTTGGAATAGTTTGTTGGTGAATGGTAAGTTTTTTTTACTGGGAAGTTCAATTCATCCGAAATGTATCACTATTTTTAACAGTCTTGATCATTCATTAAGCGTTTGCACATTTTAAAAAAATGATTCTACCATGATAAATGAAACGGCCTCTAAAGATGATTACGTTTTTCTTTTGACACGAAGAATTGTGAAGGACATGTTGCGGAGAAACAAACAAATCATAAACGCCGAGGATGCCGAAATCAACTATCCGCTGCATCTGGCAGCACTGGCTGGTCACGATTTTGTAATTAAGGAGTTGCTGGAAGCTGGCGCTAACGTTGAAGCGAGGTAACACCAATCTACAAAACCATCATTACAGCTTTTTAATAAGACCATTATTTGTAGAGTTTTAAAAGACGCTTAGACAAACAATGAGAAGAGCTTAAGAAAACTCTGGAAATGCGCTAAAAGAAACTGCCAACTATGTGGAGAAAGATAAATCCATTTCTTATCGCCTAGATGATGATGATCATGTTACCTGTGTTCGACTTAAATAGGAATTCTCATTTATGGACTGCTCTCGATTGTGCAGCCTTGAAGGGCCACATCGAGTCGGTTCGAATCTTGTTGGAGGCGGGAAGCCCGATTGAACCTCAGGAGAAGAAAAAGGTAATCAGGTTCTACTGCACATCAGGAGCACTGAACCAAAACAGGGCTGATATTTTCACAAATTGACCATCCTATATGACGCTATAACATTGTCATCGAATAATCGCAGTCGACGCCACTCCATCTGGCGGCGTCCACCGGAAACGTGGACATCGTCATGCTCCTGTTGGAGTACGGCGCGGACATCAAGCGCAGAGACGACAACGACATGAACTGTCTGGAGCTGGCCATCGAACACGCCCAGAAGTAAGTCTAATTCTTTTTTTGACGAGAGTTAGGTCACAGACTATCGCAGAACTGCAAGAGTGTCGAAATCAGTTCAACTGATTTGAAATTGTTCTTTGATCGAAGGGAAGTGGCGAGGGCCATCGTCTACAGCCAATACTGGATGGACGCGCTGGAGTGCGAATCGTTCAACGAGGATGGCGTGAAAAATACCCCGCTGCGAATGCTCATCAAGAGGATGCCGGGTAGGTGGCCAATATCATCACGCCTCGAATCGGGGTCAATTTTCAATCCACACTGGTGTCTGGGTAACTGCGGCACCATCTTGAGGACAATCTTTCAAACGCTTTCCTTTGATTCCGTCGTTCGATTCCAATTGGCAGACGTCGCGGAAGACGTGTTCAATCGTTGCACCGAGACCAACGGACTTCCGACTGAGCATGCGCAGTACGCCGTCACGCTTCGTTATCATCTGCTGGACGACACCTACATCGCTCTGGACAAGCAAGACTCGGAAATCTATTCGCCGAGAGGTCAATTGGATTTCATTTCTACGAAATGACTTAGTCTTCAGGGTGTTCCTGCTCTTTCATTTAGTCTGTTGCAGTTAGCTGCTTGCTGGTCAAATTTGTAATTATAATTGTAATTGACCTCTAGATAGCATCGCCAACGACAGCGTCAATATTCGAATCGACCCGTCCGAGAAAAATGCTCGAAGTCGACAATTAAACAGCATCATCTTGAAGGAAAATCATCCGCTCATGATCATGGTACGTTTTGCAACCTGTCGGTTGACAATCGGTTTACAATTGTATGGGGTGACAATCGAGTTGTTTCAATTGTGCATGACTTGGTGCAACCCGCTGGAATCGTTCACCTTTAAATCACACGAGATCCCTTTGACACGCAGGTGAGATATCGAAGACATCGTCTTTTGGAACATCCCCTGTGCATTACCTTGCTTCACTTCAAGTGGAACAGCTTCGGTCGTTACGTCTACTACACCAATCTCCTGTTCTACTTGCTCTTCGTCGTATTTTTGACCGCTTATATTTTGACAGTGCCTGCTCCCTACGTTAAGAAAAGGTGAGCGTCTTTTGGGGAAACATTCTTTTCTTTAAGCATAAGCGAACGAGCACGGGACAGAGCCGTGGAAAACGAGGCCACAATTTATTTATAAAATGTTGTCTCGATATCCATCCAGTGAAGAGGGCGCTCCAGCAGATGCAGGCCCAGCGCCAACGGATACAAACCATTTGCCAACCGATATTCCATCGGCCATTTTGTACGTCACGGAACGAAGAGGATCTTCGAGTAAACGGTTAGAATTAATGTTTACTTGAAACTGTGCCGTTACTAACGTCAATATTCAACAATGTTTAAGAAGGATGCACCATGAAATCCATAAAATCAATGAAATCTAATGGAACCATTTTGTTGACATTTTTAAATATTTTTGACAACTCGGGTTTCCAACGATGTGGATTCCCAATAAATTTCAATAGCGAATTTATTATTTATATGGCATCTGGTGAACTTCCGAGAAATGATTCAAATGAAGCACTTGTTGCGTCCGCAGAATAAGGAGCCCCGATTGGCCGGCCCACAGCACGGACGCAGGTGACGTCACCACAGGTCATCCTTCGACTCCACCCTCGTCCTCGCCGTGGCCAACGGCGACGTGCGAATATCCCGCTGACGAGGTCCCGGATTTTGACGAAGCACTGTTTGCCCAAGTGGGAAAATACATCATCATCATCTTGGTAGCATTCCATCTCACCAAGGAGGTAAAAAGAAATCAAAACTGGCTCTGCACAACTCTCAACTCTGATTTTAAATATGCATTTAATTGTTTAGCTACTGTGTTGTTTGAATATTATTATATTAGGATTGTTTTTCTTTGTCTTAATAGTTGTTTCAAATTTACATGCTACGACTAAATTATTTGGGAATTGAAAATCTAATGGAATGGAGCTGCTATATCACGTCGCTGTTACTCGTCCTCGATTTCTCGGAATGTTCTTATCAAACTGGAGTCCGTGAGGTAAGCGACTGTTCCATCAATAAAGCCATGGATTAGGCGTCCATCGATAATTCCAACGTTAAGCCAGTATCAATCAATTCGACTACCTTATTTTTCTATTTTTAACATGGCCATGTTCAGAGATGGCAGTGGCAAGTGGGATCGATCGCCATTTTCCTCACCTGGGTCAACCTGGTGCTCTTCATCAAGAAATTCCCCTATCTGGGTCTCTACGTGGTCATGTTCACTGACGTGTTGACGACGTTCTGCAAGGTGTGCGTCGTCTTCTTCTTCTTCCTCATCGCTTTCGCCTTCGGCTTTCACACGGTGCTCTACTACGAGGTAAGTCATCATGCCATCGCTTCCCAGCATAGCACGGGTGTTTTGTGTGACGGCGTCCTTTTCTACCAAGTTGGGTCACACATGAAACGGCGAAACTCAGATACTTAATTTGAGAATGTGATTTGTTTGACTGGCATTGCTTCGATCATCGCTCGTTAGGAAGCGTTCGAGTCGGCGGCCAAGTCCATCGTGCGCACCATGGTCATGATGCTGGGAGAGTTCCAGTTCGACGACATCTTCAAGGATGCCATGCTCCAGTACCCAGCTCCCGCCTACTTTCTGTTCAGCACCTTCATGGTCCTGGTCAACTTAATCACCATGAATCTGCTGGTCGGTCTGGCCGTCGACGACATCAAGACGGTGCAGGCGCAGGCCAACATCAAGCGCATCGCCATGCAGGTCAGCTAATATACTGTCTATCCTTACGCTTGACGTTAGTCCAGCTGACGGCGGGTGACATCATTGTGACGCACATTTCCTAATCCAGGTGGAGCTGGTGCTGAACGTCGAGAGCGTGTTGCCACGAATGCTCCAGGATCGCTTCGTGATTCGCGAGCGCTCTCTTTCTCCCAATCGCCGAGCGCGTACCTTTTTCCGGAAGTTGTTTACGCAGATTGACAACAAGCAAGCCCTGAGCGAGGCTCTGCTCACGCCGGAAAAGGTATCTAAAAAGTGTGCCGTGTTGGTCCGAGTCAAAAAGGTATGTGTGTGTGTGTCCCAGTTTGATTTTCTTTTTCGTCGTCCCGTCTCACGCTTTCACTTCCGCTGGATGGACCTCGGCTCAGCACTAAAGTAGGAAAACACGATCCTTTTGTAGTTCCTTACACCTGTACAGGACCTGTACTTTGCTTCTAATGTTCATGTGAAGATACCTGTACATGGTAGTGCACAATGTAATGCTAAGAAGTAGAGACTAATAATCTTTCTTACTATAGTTCTGATCTCGGCTTATACTTTTTAATTATTAATGGTAAAAATGATTTTGAAGTGTAGTGTCTCATTCAATTTGGTATCAATACTGTATGTAATTTGTATCGCAAGATTCGGAGATTGGGATATTCTTTAACCCTTTAACCGGGGAATTGATTTTCGAAAACCCACATCCTACCGGGGAATACATTTTTAATTATTACGATTTTCTTTTTAAAAAATCATATTTTGAGAACCGGAAGACGAGGACACTTTGTCATTTGGAAAGATCACAAATGCAGCTTTTATATATTGCTGGTAGCACAGTTCCAGCACCAATCCGGCAATGCAGGACGGGCGCAGGAATCGTGACTCCAGCATGCTGTGCTGGAAAGAGGGGGTCGTCCAGAAGCTCCTAGGTGACCCCCATTTTCCGGCACAACATGCTGAAGTCACGGCTGTGGCGGCAATCCAGCAATGCCGGATTGGGCCTGGAGTTGTGACCAGCTTTGGTTGCAGCCTACCTGTTTTCCGGTTCATTTCCGATGCACTATATCCAGGGGGTCCGGGCCAGCGCTGTAATTATCCGTGGTACGTGCTGGTGCTGGACCATGGAATCCCCTGGATTTGGCAATTGTCCTGCCATTGGACGCATACATTGTAATTGTAATACACACACGCGCGCGCTTTCACTTCACTTCACTGGGACGAAATTGCTGCTGGATGAGACATGTTGTATCCAGCAATTATTCCGTAACTATCCAGCACTATTCGGCACTTATACAGTACTTACATGCGCGCAGCCATTTTGATTGCAAAAATGCGGGATATTTCCCTCTCCTGCGTCAGGTTCGGCAGCTGACGCCAGATGGCGATACCGATACTGCAAGTGCGCAACGTTTTTCTCTATCCAATCATGAGCTCTGCATTTTTCTGTGATTGGTTGATTTTTGCCACGTTTTTTTGAAAATTGTTTACGAAGATAATCTCGTAATTATCGCTGCAATTGCATTATAATAACCAAACGCTTACAAGATGGTCTAGTAATCCTCGGTTAAAGGTTTAAAGAGATAACTGAACTGAAATCAGAATAAATTAAAATTCAATGTCACAGTTTTTGCACGTAGTTGCATAAACATGCATAAATTTAAGAATATTGAAATATGATGAAGATGGGGGTTTGATGCTGGACGCAACAAAAAAACCGGGGACAATCGAGATAAATTTGTATTTTTTATTAGATTATTTCGGATCGCTAGTAGAATTAAACTTTTGGGTTGTAGTTCAATATTCTGATTCCTGGCGTATTATTCTAATATATATTTTAATATATATATATCACTTTTCTCGATACATTTAAGAAGTTATAAAATTTTAAATAGTGAGACACTCAACATGTAGAATTGCTTTCCAATTCGCTAACTTTTGATTCCTGAAAAAATTGACAAGTTCAAACAATAAAAGTTAAAATGTCATTTTTGAAAAAAAAAATTGAAAGTGCACAGTAAAATCTCGTTTGATCATGATGTCATCATGGCCAGCCACAAATGTGAAATGATCTCATATATATATAAATACGATAAAATTCGATAACTCTGCATTTTTCTTCACAGTAAAAAAAATGATGTCATAAAGGAGTTTTTACTAATTTGTGTTTTTTGCCGCGCTCGTCTCCCAAGAATGAAATTGAACGCATTCAAGAACTCCAAGACCTTCTGGTAAGCAAGTCGCTTCAGATGGAACGAGTGGTGATGGGATTGGAACGCGAGAACAGCAAACTGCAAAACATGTTGACCATGCTGATGCGTCATCAGGGCATGCGCTGGGAGGAGGAGGACGCCGTAAGTGGCGCTGCGGTCGCCACTTCGCCCATCACCAGCAGCAGCGCCTGAACCGGAAACAGATTGTGGCGAGACGGCGGAGGGACGGCCAAAAAAAGGAAACTGGAACGATGGATCTGCGGTTTCGTCACTGACAATGCGAAAATCGAAAAACACGTACTCGCGGATATCCACGATTGACTCCACGGTGTCGGCCGCATCGTTCATTTTATGCCGCACGAGACGGTCTCGGGTGTCCCCACCATTGGCGGAAGTGCATTTACAAGATCCCCCTAGACAATATACTGTGTATAATAAATGTCCAGTTAGCCCAATTTTGACGATGCAACGCTGCATTATGGGCCTACATACTTCGGAAGGAATTGAAAACAGAAAAATATGTATTGTATATTCATTTTAAAAGTTCTTGGTCCCACGATGACCATGTATATTGAGACAATGTCTCTTAGTTTTTCGTTTGTATATCTCACCTTTGTATCGAAAGTTGTCACGACGTATTTTTCATTTTTCATGATTTTATAGAACTTTTTCTGCTGATTTCTCTTTCAACGGCCAAGGTTTTAGGCAACTTGTACTTTGTATATAGTCGTCCAATTTCTACAACATTTCAGCGTGCATTTAATGGTTTACTGTGATGATTATGCTACGTGGTTGGTACAAACTAAAAAATAACAATTTTTCAACTCGCACATGTAATTCAAATAGTAATCGTAATAAAGTTATTTGTTGATTTCCTTCCGACTTCTGTTTTAAATAAGCGTCATTTCCCTTGGCGGAGAATCAGTCAATGCTAGCTTATGGAGCAACATCAAAATTGATTAAAACGATTTATTTACAAAAGAAATTGACGAAGCCAAACTGTTTCGAGAGAAATAATTGAGATAAATATATTTAAAAATAATATATACTGTCTATTGTATTTAGTCTTGGATATAACGTCTTTTAAATATTTTCTCGCTCTTATCGACAACATGTCTTTCCTCGCTCAATCACTAAATTTAACACTCATAATAGGAATTAAAAAAGATCGACGAGAATAAAAAGCAAAAAGAAGTAGGAGGGGTAGAGCGATCCGAACAATTTAATTGCTTGAAGTGAATGTTGGCGTGAGTCCTGGAATCATTCCGACGTGGGCTCATCCATCGCCAGCGCGTAATGCGCTTTCTTCAAATGAATGGTAAGATTTCCGTGCTTCTTGAATCGCTTGTCGCACAGCGAGCACAGATATTGGCCGGGCGTCGGATTCTCGGCCAGCCGGTGCTGACGCAGGTGCCGCAACAGGACGGCGTGATTCTTCATCACCTTCGGACACTTGGTACAGGCGAACTCGTCACTGCTGGCCAGCTGCTGCTGCTTGGGACGCGGATCGGACTGGCGCATCCGGTGACCACTCGCCTCATCCGGGTTCCCACCCTTGCGGTTCCTCTTGCGGGCCGGCATCTTCTCGCCCAGGTGGACGACCCGCCGGTGGCAGACCAAGGTGTACGGCTGACGAAACGCTTTGGGACACAGGTCGCATTGGTACGGCCGCTGGTCAGTGTGGATCCGCATGTGGATCAACATGGCCTTCCGCGTTCGAAATGACTTGCCGCACGTCGGCTCCTCGCACGGATACGGTCTCTCGTTGGCGTGAATGCGCAGGTGCACCTTGAGGTTGTCCGAGCGGTTGAACGCGCGGCCGCACGTCTCGCAGATATGGTGGCGGTCGTCGCCACTTTCGTGCCGTTTCATGTGAACGCGAAAGGCGACCGGACTCTTGTAGTTGGCCCCGCACCGGTCGCAGGTGTGTGGCCGGTCGGAGCTGTGCGTGGCCGCGTGCTTGCGCAGCATGGCCGGCGAGGTGGCGTGGTAGCTGCAGATGCCGCAGATGTACTTGTCGGCGCGCTTGTGGCCTCGCATGTGGATCTGCAGCTTGATGAGAGAGTCCAGGGCCTTGGTACAGAGGTGACACTCCCACTGGCCGTCGGCATTGGGCTGGGGAAGCGTCTTCAGGTTGTTGTGCTTGGATTTGACGTGCTGCCGATACAGGATCTGGCTCTGGGTTTTAAAGTAGCAGAACTGGCAGCGGAGGACCGGAAACAGTTCTTCGAACGGCATGGTGTAGATGGATCGTTTTTGGCCAGGTTGGCGGGTCGGCGGCCCGTCTTCGACCATGGGAGAGGTGGTGCCATCGCTGTCATTGGACATGGACGCTTGTGGTGGAGTCGCTCGCTCGACTGAGTCTTCCGATGAATGAGACGCTCGGTTCACCGGCTTGGCCAGCACTGCTCGAGCAACTCTTTTGGGGCACGGAACTGGATCTGGAAAGAAAGAAAAAACACATGTACCGACCACAGCATTACAGATTGAGATGTGGGCTTTTCAGCGTTTCCACCTTAATGACCCGTCCTTTAAATATTATAACGTAAGACAACAATGTGAATTAACAATGCAAATGATTACCATCCTTGGGCAGTTTCAAATCGATGGCATCCTCCAGCATCTTGAAGCCCAATCCTCGAGCCATCTCTCGCAGGCTGCTCAAGTTGTCCTCCCGCACGGTCACCGAACCGTTGTACATGAACGCCAGCATGGAAGTGACGTTGTCCTGCTCGCCGTTCGTCAAGCCACCTTCGGTACTGTTCCCATCGGCGGGCGCCTGCTGCTGGACGGACGCACCCCTCTCGCTGATCTTGTCCGGCGGTAGGAATATTTCCACGATCATTCGGTGGGCCCGGATCGACTTGCCGTCGTGCTGGAACGACAGGTCGGTTCTGTGCTGACCGATGAAGTGCTTCCACAGGCCGTTGACCAGCAGATCGCGGTGGTTCGGACAACTGACAGTGACCAGTTTAGGACCACTGAGCTTGCCCATGGCGGCGGGCCGAGTTGACTTTCGGGAGATTGAACCGCCGAAATCAAATGGAATTAGGATTGCAGACGAGTTCAACGTGAACGTAGGTGTCTCATGCTCGCCACCAAATGGTTATAAATTACTCCGGGGAATATAAAAACTGCTGTAAACTTGTTCCGAGAATATCAGGATTCAGCGATTTTCGAATGGTGATTGAGATTGGGGCAATTTATCTTCGAGGTCGAGCGTGCTTTCCTGAAATTCAGAACGCGTCTATCCTTCGAAAACGAGCTGCACTTTTTTCTGCACGGACTCACCGATCTTGTTGCAATGTAATACCAACGCACCCTGATCAAACATGCTCGGATTAAGTATGCTTGACCAGTGTAACTAGGATTGTATAACAAAAATCTATAAAATATCGATATAAACCGTGGAATAAAGAAATGCGATAGTTTCCGTACTATCGCCTATTACTAATTGAACAATTCAATATAAGGGATGCGCGATAGGTGTAAAACAATCGGTAGCTTTTCCGATATTTCATTATCACGCATCACAATCCATGGCACTGAGTTTGTCCGTTTCATCAGGATCAGGTTGCGCCAAACTCACTGTACTTACTATTTAAAATGTTTTTAAGGAACGGAGAACCAAACGAATGCGTTAATCTCGTTTCGTTGTAAGTAAACGATCAACACCGTGCTCGCAACCTTAGCCACAATGGGCGAGGACGGTGGTGATTCCAAACTGGTGACGCTCACATGTCCGAACCATCGTGACCTGGTCATCCGCGGCCTGTGGAACCGCTTCCTCGACGAGACCAGGACGGACATGTCACTCCAGCACGACGGCCGATCGATCCGGGCACACCGGCTCATCGTGGAACTATTTCTCCCGCCAGACAAAATGGGTGCGTCCGTCCAGAAGCAGCAGGAGGCGCCCGCCGATGAGAACAGTACCGAGGGTGGCTCTACGAACGGCGAGCAGGACAACGTCACCTCTATGCTGGCGTTCATGTACAACGGTTCAGTCACCGTGCGTGAGGACAACTTGGCCAACCTGCGAGAGATGGCTCGAGGGTTGGGATTCAAGATGTTGGTGGACGCCATCGAGTTGACCATGCCCAAGAGCGACAAGATTAGTGAGACGGTGACGCGACCTGCGGCGCGGCGATCGGCCGTCAGGCGAACGTTTCCGATGACCAAGCACGTTCGGAAGCGTGTCGTGGCGACAGAAACGCGGGAAGACGAGTTGGGCGCGGGAACGGAGCGAAACCAGCTCGACGGTGACACCATTTCCGGCGCCCCGTACGAGACGGGCCGCCGGAGCTCGTTCTCCGAGCTCTTCCCCTACCTCCGATGCCGTTTCTGTCACTACAAGACCAAGAGCGACGTCCTGCGCGGCATGCACGAGCGCAGCAAGCACGCCGGCCACACGCCACTTCCGATTGAGACCCCCGATCCGACGTCCAATGCCGACGGCATGTGGCCGTGTCCGCTGTGCGGCAAGACCTACACCAACCGCTCCAACCTAGGCATGCACCTGCGCAGCACTCATTCACAGTCCCGGAATTACGCCTGCGGGATCTGCGAGTACAGAGCCGTCACGCCAGGAATCATCCGGGTAAGGAGTTTCAAAACAATCTTAGTTTGCGAATGACATTTTGTAAAATATGAACTGTGGCTCGGCGGTCCCGGGTTCGATTCCCGGCGCGGGCTTTCAAAAATATTGATCCCGGGGTACTGGACGTGCCCTTCCCATAGTGCACCATGTAAGTAAACGCCAGGAGTGCGGTTGACCACAGTTGATTATTAAAAATGTAAATTTTTGATTTTAGCGCCACCGGCTCACCCACACTGACAGCCGTCCGCACACCTGTGAGAAGTGCGGCGCCAACTACAAGAGCTTGGCCTCCTTCCGGCTGCACCTCCGCCGGCACGAGTTCGGCGACAACCGGTGTCACGTCTGCGATGTCTGTGGCCGCGCGTTTAACCGCCGCGAGAACCTCAAGGTCCACCTGCGCATCCACAGCAAGGAGCGGCCGTTCAGGTGCGAGGTGGAGACGTGCGGAAAGGCCTTCGGGACGAGACAGACTCTCGTCTTCCACACGCAGACGCACACGGGATTTCGGCCGTTCCAATGCGACGAGTGTCCGAAGGCGTACGGCCAGCGTCAGCGCCTGGCCATCCACAAGCGGAACCAGCACAGCGGCGAGGCCACCTCCCGACCTCCGCGTCGGAATCGGACACGAGCGAAGAGAACTCCGGCGCCCGACGGGAGTCTCGAGATTCCAGACTCTGATCAGCAACAGCGGCAGCCGACCGCCCGCAAGGCACGACTGCCCGGCCCACGACCCAAGAAACCGCCCAACAGTGGCGAGTTCGCCTGCACCAAGTGTTCGACGGTGCTGAAGAATCATCGCAGCCTCCTGTGGCACCTGCGCCAACATCGGCTGGCCGAGAACCCGATGCCCGGCCAGCACGTGTGCATCATGTGCGACAAGCGCTTCCGCAAGCACGGCAACTTCCGGATTCATCTGGAGAGGGTGCACGGCGCCACCACGGTGGAACTCGTGGAACTGGACACGATGGAATGAACGGAAACGGAACTCTTTGACCTGAAATGTGGTCGTCATGCTGCTGGCTTCATTGCGTTGACTCTTTCCCCCCCCCCCCCACCATTATCCCACATTATCCGATATAATTGGATCTGAGAAACCCTTTCGCAGATATTTTAAACTGTATGTCTGAAAAAAGATTGTGAACATCTTAAAATAATCAACTTTATTTACGAAAAAAACGTCACCGGTTTCCATATTATCATTTGGGAATTCGAAGAGTGCTTTATTTATAAATCGTGATGCTTTCCCTCAGCAATCGGAAAGCTGTCAAGTCGTGATGCGATTTCTTTGTAGAAAAATAGTAGAAATTGGGAATTTCGATATTCCCTAAACTGCTTACAAAAGAAACGCTCGACATTTATATTATGAAGTTTCCTAAAATAAGAAACGCTGATTATACATAGATATTTGGGGAAAGCGTAGAAAATAAAAATGAGCTCTCGCGTTTTCACGGCTCTTGGCACTCTTTGCTCGACGAGACGGGATTAAGAAAACGCTTAATTTGGTTCTGTTTGCATAGAAGATATATGCTAAAACTAGGAGTACCCGTTTCATCGCCCAAAAATCATCAACTGAATGTGAAAGCTCTCTCTCTTCAGGAATAAAAGTAACCTCTCTGCAAGTCATACGAATCGAATCATAAGAGAATCTTCTTCGTGTTAGAAGACCTTTCTTTCAAAATCTCCTCCATGATGAGAATGCTCTATTTGGACACAAAAATATCTGGTGAGTGTTCGGAATGAGTCACTGTTTCAGATCAACTCTGATTAATTTTATATTTCCCACCTACCTTTTGCATGCCCTTCACTAAGAATTTTTCCGCGAAGACCTCCACTATCCTTCCAAATGGACCCAATCCGTGAATTTCAATGGCTCCTTTTTGCTCGAAGCAGGTCCTAAGAAGTAAAAATGACCCACAGACTGAATGAATGGTAGAAAGGGTCGTTAATCGTGTGAGTTACGCAAATTCTGTGTGATTTTAATAGTTGGCACGGGACAGCAGGACAACGAAATTCCATTCTAATTATTAAATTATATCTGATACAGCGGAAAGTGCGTTATGACAATCATATATTGGGACAGTTGTTCTCCTCACCAGTTAGGATTTTCTCTGGATGGCCTGAACTCAGATTCCTCCCACAGATGCGCGTACTGATCCCAGGTGAGGTTCCTGCTCTTCAAGACAAAGTTGCGTCGCCTTCGATCCAGCCAAGCTTGTTCTTCGATGTAAATCCGGGACACATCCAAGCTGCTGATCTACGAGAATTACAAATACAAAATCTTGTAGAACGGATATGGAATGGAATGAAAATCCAATGATTTCAATGAATATAATAGCGAGCTGTGCCCGGGACAACGCCGGATGAAAAAAGATAAACAGTCTGCGAGAAACTCTTCAAATAAAATATAGAAAAACCTCTATTATTCAACTGAGAACCACTTTACAGTGGTTTTTCGACAAGGATTTTCGTCCGGCGCTGTCCCGGGCACAACTCGCTATTATATTTTCAAGACGTTCCAGCCCCATTACTTTTGAGTTCGATGAAGTTGTACAATATTTATAATTCTAATTCAGAACAATTTAACACAATTTGTTTCAGTGGCAAACTCAGTCTTTCTAAATTCAAAATCAGCGGTCAGAAATTCTTGTTCCTAGGCCAATATCGTACTAAAAATAAGGCGAGCAGTTGTGCAATCATCGAATATATGAAATTTATATGAAGTAATTCAAAATTATTAAATGGAATAAATATCAACATGCGTCAACTTTTGTGGAAATGGAATGGACAGTTGTAAAATTGCAGCATAGACTCTTCTGTGCTCGAGTCGAGTGGGACTAAACAATTTATTCAAGTACCTTTCTCAAAAAGTTAGGAATCACGTTCAAACATTCCGCGATTCGTCGGTGATATTCTACGCCATTGGACTCTGCTCAGTGAAAGTGCACATCGACATCGGATAATAAAAATAAACAAATAAAGCATGAAAAAATAAAATACAACGCGTGACACATTCTCGCAGTCAACAAATTAATTTCGGTCATTTTTATCAATAACAATTTGAAAACGATGTAACTGAGAATAATAATATGACGTTTAAAACGAGATGAAAGTTATTAAAAAATATAATAAAAATAAAGATCACAAGCAACTACGTGTTTAACAATTCATCTGACGCCAGCGTCAGATAACTTCTATACTTTACTAATCCACTATTAATCCCGTGACCCATGAACTATCTGAATTTTTAATTTCTTTTTCATTCATTTTGAATTTCCTCGGGTCACTCATATTGAAATTCATATAAAATTTCTAGAATCGTGTTCTGTTTAATTTTCCAAAACCAATTCGCATATTGCATTCGCTTCCTCACCGAACTTCTTTTCAACTGTGTCAACTTTCACTACATTTTTCTCCTTTTCATGGGGATACTGAAAATTAAAGAAGTTTATCATTAGTGAATTATTCATTAACCGCAATCGTAGCATCAGATAAAAGCAAAAAATGGCATCGTCATTGTATTAATAGTGCCAACAACTATTGGAGCAACCGATTGCCATCTTATCTTATCATTTATATACAGAGTACGAGCAACTCTATTTCTCCAGTTTTTGAAACGGGCTTTTTTCTCGTACTCTAGCATCTAAAATCACACGCCCATCTCGTTGTAGGGTAACACGACAACGGTCCCGAACCAAAACACAATCGAGTGATTTGATCGATCACGATCAACACATGACCTACACTCCCGAAGCAGAAACATTATTCATGGCCACTGCCTATTTACTGGCGAGAAACTGTTGCCATGATCGGGGTCACGGCAAGGTCAGGACGATGGCCACTGGAGCAAAAATCCTCTCGACGATTCGTGCCGGCGCCCGCCCACGACAGCACTAAAAAAAACCGCTTACCTTCTTGAGATGGGTCTTCGCGACCAGCTCGACGGGATATTGAAACAAGTAGGTGCTAAAGAACGTTTTCATTTCTACTTTCGAGCGAGCTAGGAAAACATAAAAATAACCACATTAATAAAAGACTTTCACACGCAGTTCATCACGTAGCCGTCAAACTCATGTCGAATGACAGAAAAAATGAAATGACGTCATAAATGCACTCGGAAACTGACAAAGAGTTCGAGCGAGCTAGACACCAAAGCTGTTGAAGTGATCGGTCGATCATGTAGTGCAGTTTCCATTTTATTAAATCAATTTTAATTTTGAATATCTTATCACTTCTGTTATCATTTTCTAGCATATCATATTTATTGGTTGGTATTGAAGATTACCGGTGGTAGTAATTGAAAATCGGAAGTGAATCGGAGTCTAGCCGGGCAACCTTTTGTTTTTTGGTTGTTGATTCGATCGCTCGGTAGATGGCGTTGACAAGTCAATAGTGATGTTGGATTCCACGGAGCTTGTGTGACTCGCGGTCGGCTCAAAGCGGGAACATTTAAAATACGCGCACATTTTTTTTAAATCATCCTTTGCCGTGCCAATTAAAAAAGAACACAAAAATGATTACGAATTTTGAACATTTTCAACGCATCGATAATATTTTACGGATCTGGGTGTCGTTTGCCGATGAATCTTCGGCACCCTGTGATTGGCTGATTTGGTGACGTTTCGCAACTTCGAAAGCGAAACGTCACCAAATCACCCAATCAAAAGGTGCCGAAGATTTTTCTTCGCACCGAAGATTCATCGGGAAACGATATAGAATAACTTATAGAATTTTTTTAAAAAAACAGTCATAAATTATTTGAACTGATGAATTTAAAAAATGGATTCAGCATTTTGATTTGTTGTGAACACAAGCGAAACGATGTTTGAAGTTCCCTCGGATTGTTTCCGCAGCCATCCGTTTTTGGAGCGCGCCTATTTTTGGGGGATTGTAGCTTCGCTCCGAAAAGCCTCCCAACAAATTGGCATTTTGATCGCTGGTAGCAGAGTGGGGTGGGCTGAGTGTGGACGGGACAGGCCTGTAGAGGCAGGCGCACGGCCACCACCAAAGCGTGCCTCCCGTCATTAAAAATTGGCGGCTGTCGAGCCGCCGGAGTCGAGCGGCACAAAACTCGAAAAAGGTTTTTCAAACCAAAAATCTCACCTCATTTTCGTGGAATCCACTCTGACGTCGCTCCCTCCGAATGAATGAGAATAAATGCTGTTGCACCCAGGTCTACCTGCTCTACCTGCATTGTGCACCTGCCGCCAGGGAGTTCGAATTCATTTGCCGCATTCATTTGCCCCCAACAGCGATCGTTCGATTCTCCGCACCGTGGAACAGCCGCAAGGTGCAACATCCGCCGAAAACCCCGAAACGGGCGATCGACCGCGGATGATGCGACGTCAATGAATGAAAGCGATGATCGAGGACCTGAGCATGAATGAAGAATGATAGAACAATGAATGGAATCTCATTCGAGGAAAATAAAACCGACAAACAACATTTCTGTAATTGTTCTCGTACAATATAGGTCCGCTGCGTGTGCCAAGCACAAGGCCCGGAGGGCCGTGTTTCGTTTAGAAATGGATCAAATTTTAGCAATTAAAAAATTCAAATACTCTCGTGTATATGTAATAGTATTGATGGCAATCAGGAAATCACTGCAAATGATTGTAATACCTTACTTGGTAGCAGAACTAGTAGAGTAAGTGTATTTTTTCGTGTGAAGTTCCTTAATTGCGGCGATGTGGTGGGCGTTTTTCGCACCGGATAAACGCGACCACGACGTTGACAACTCACAGGACATCGTTCTGAAAATACACGCACCGTCATGAAATGTGGTGGTGGGGGCTGTAGGAAAAGCACATTGAAATCTACTCAGGGCCGAGCTCCGACTGAAAATAGATCTAGTTGCTAAACTATTAAGTTGGTTATTGTATTGAGTACTTTTAAGTTTTGAAACCGGCCCTGATTGTGTATTTGAGGAGGAGTTTGCGAAGGAGGAGGCTTGGAGGATACGGAGCAGTTCCACCTGCTGCTTGCTGCTGGCCAAATGAAGCCCACTCCATCCTGACTGAAGTTTTTGTTGGAGAAGCCAAATCGGTCGAGACTCGATGTCGGTCTCGAAAAATAATTAAAAACACCGTTGAACGCGAACAAGTGGCGAGACTTTTTTTTTTAATTTACTGTAGTGTAAAATCACTCACTAGAGAATTTAGTATAACCCTCTTGGTGCTTAGGCACTATGTGAGGGGCACATATTCACCAGTAGCCCGGGATCCGAATAATCGAGAGTCCGCGCCGGGAATCGAACCCGGAACCGTCGACCCACACACACACACTCAGTTAACTCTGTCTTGATTGCGATCGAACTGAACGCCGAATCTTTTGACTAGCGTAATTAAAATTTATTCAAGTAAATTGTCATGACATCGTGAATCGTTCTCTCGACGCCTCATTCAGCTAATCACTAATGAGAATTAAGAAATTGACCCTTGTTCGTCATAAACCAAGAATAAAAGTAGATTTACTTCGAACGAATGTCAAGTGCATCCTGTGGCATCAGAAAACGCCTTCACACGACCATTGTCTGGCACAAGAAAAAACTTAAGATTTTATTGACATTTTCTTTTAAAATAGGTCTCCTGACATTCAACATTTGCTTCTTCACTCTTTTAACTAATTGTCGATAAAATCATAAGAAACAAGCAACCTCATGCCCAATTGTCACAATTACAGAATAAACGAGGAATGAAATAATATTTTTTAATTGATCACATTACAAAAATAATGGAAATGGAGGTTAGGCTTGGTCCAGTAGGGTCAAGTAGGGTCCAGTAGGGAGGGAGCGTAGAACGTGGCTGCGTGGACTGCGAGAGTGTGACGTCACGAGTGACCGACGAGTGACGTAAACCATTCGCCATTCATTAAGGACGTTCGCTTCCTTCGAAGCTCAACGCCCAAACACTTTTCCTAGAACTTGACATTACACAAAGTTTTCAGGGGCAAGATTTGCGCGAATTTCTCTAATTGGAAACTGGGAGAGACGACTAGAAAAATACAACGAATTGTTTGTGTACTATGTACTCATGTGTCATCCTTTGACCTTGAAAATACGCGAGCGCTCGTCTCACGTATGCGGACAAATCGAGACCGAGATTTGTGGCATTCGAGATTCAATCATTCGAATAGTATCGTCACGCTTCAGCGAGGAAATGAAATGTTTCAATCATTTCTGCGAGTTTCACATGCATGCAATCGCGGACAATTTCGCTCATTTATTTTTGGGAAAAAAATACATTGTTTGTATCTAAGACTTATTTTAACAAATACGACATAATTCATGTTTTCATTTTCTGAAAATAAAATATCGTCTTGAAACCGCAAAGAACACCTTTCAACTATTTCACTTCCAACTTAATTTCTTTATTTCTCGACGCACCCAGTGAAAGTCGTGTCAGGGGTACACTTGTCACTAGTGTGGTGTCAACTCGATGAATCCAAGAGGGATAATCCCGAGGATAATCTCCATTCTCATGAGCCGTAATAAAAGTAATCAGTGGAGTGAAGGAATTCCTCTTAGTCGTGAAGGAATTCCTCTTGGTCGTGAAGGAATTCCTCTTGGTTGTGAAGGGATTCCTCTTGGTCGTGAAGGAATCTGTCGGTTAGAAGCTGAAAGCAGTGATCATGATCTCTGGAGATTCTGACAAATCAATCCCTCCCGCCATCCATCAACGCCTCCGAGTGGCGAACTCGATCAGCTGCAGCGGAGGAGGACCAAAGCGGTCCACCGGCAGTCCACCACCAGAGCGAGCCAGCAGTCGTCGAGAGAGAGAGAAGCGACGCCCACCACCATTGGCGATTTCCTGTTCACTCGCAGCAGCCTGACACGCGTAACCATGGCAACCCCAATTAGAATTAAGAAAATGGCGGCGTGGCGCGCGCGCTCCCCCAACCTCACACCCGTCCCGCATAGCACGCATCCGACCTAACGCTCATTAGACGCGCGTTGCTGCTGCTGCTGCTGGCGGGTTGCGCTCTAACGCTCTCTAAAGAGCGCTCTCTAGCGCTCACTCACTTTGGTCGGTGCTCGTTTAATGGCAGGAAAAGTAATTGAGCTTAGTTGAAAACATGGCGTGGATACTGTAGGATCGCGGCGAAAAACATGCTCCGGTTACTGAGTTTCTCGCTCGTCCTGCTGCTGTTGTTGTGCGCCAAATGTGAAGTGCTCGCGTTAGTTCAGATTGTGGATGTGATACAAAAGTGCCAAAATGAATGCGACGTCACTTCGGTAAGTCACCACCACCACACTCACTTTTTTTTATAAAACACTTTATTATTCAAATACGATTTTCTAAAAGAATCGAATGAAATGAACACTTGTTGCGCGACAACTGCGGTGCTCGTGATGCAATCTCCTTGCACAATTGGCATCGATCAAAATCGATAGTTTTCTTCTAAATCATTTGTTTAGTTCTCGCGTCTCTCGAAATTGCCAAGTTCTGGCGATTTGTCGAGTGTCCTGTGTGTGTCATCGAGTCTCTTCTGTCCAACTTTAAAAAGTTGAAACTCGGGTCATCAACAATGATTGAT
>JAQGBY010002237.1:0-24076 GCA_034698785.1 Mycogona germanica
ATAACGTATTGTTTTGAAAATACTCGTACTCATACGACAACTTTTAAGAACTAAATAAAAGTGAATCTGTTGTTGGTGATGAACGTGATGTCGCCGGCGGTTGCTTACAGTGTATTTAAAATAATCTGGAATTCATGCGTGATGGATTAATTTTTTCGACTTTGGGTTGACATTTTTACGTTCAGTTCGATGCGCAAGAACTTCATTAAAAAATCATCAATAACAACTTCACTAACCAATCAAAGCTCCCCAACGTGCTTTATTCAATTTGGGATTTTTTTAAACGGTGATCGTGAAGGCATTCATGTCTGCAGAGAATGGAGAAAAAATCCGAAGAGGGAGGAAGGGGTTATTGCGCTTCTTTTCAAATGATTGTATTAATGGTCTGTTCGTTTCTGCTGAAAGTGTAAGATACAATTTTTGACTTCAGCAAAGTGAATCTGCCGAGCAGATTGAACAGTATCTTAAGATGATTATACACGTTGAGGCGAACATACTGTACATAATAGCGTACATTGTTCACTGTGTGCCCATTTTCAAATTATTCCAACGCGCAACCTCTAGCAGTCCTACGGCTACTTTGTAAACCGCGTTCAGAGAAAAGGGGGTCACCTTAATTTGCAAATGCTTGCTGAAGATATCTTGTAAGGAGGAGATTGTTATCAATTAATTGCTAGTGGGACAATTCCATGGAACGAAATAGCACTCTATTCTGAAACCAATAGGTGCATTTTAGGGGCTGACATTTGGGCAGATATGGAATGAAATAGGTGATGTCTATCGATATACATCGATCATTATTTGTCCAAATTCATGACAGCTCTCACGTCACTTCCAACAGATGGTACGCCATGGCTAGGAATATGTTTGCTCTAGTTTTGAATGGAGTGTTCGCCACATTGTATTCGCTATATAAAAAGCAATAGTTTTGCGACGCGACCTCTGTCTGTCCTTATCACACGCATGCACGCACAATCGTTTAACATAAATGTCACATCTAACCTTGACCTTATACAGTTAACGTCTTATGCCAATTGCGATTACTTCCAAACCAAGCTTTTATTCCAATGTCGACGTTCGAGCTTTTCACCAAATCAAATTTGAAAGAAAATATTTCGATAAAAGAGCGCTTTGATGGAGCTATTTTAAGAGAACATTTGAACATTTAAAGGACAAAATTACTAAATGTGCACGTAGAAGTTTTTATAAATATAGTGTTCAAAGTCAAATAAATAATCCTTGATTTCCCCCCTAATTCATTAGAAGAGCCAGAAGTATTATGTTCAACATATTCACATATCTCATCATAAAATGAAAAAGGCGCGCACAGGTTCAGACCGTTTAACGATTTACCTTCGTATTTTATTGTATGTGAACTGTTAGTTGGTCGGATAAAGTGGGATTTGCACATGCGTGTAGTTTGAAACTTAATCGACAATTCAGGTATAAATGAAACGGTGAATCTTATAGTGGTGTAACTCTGGGTTTTCTCGAATTAAGAAACAAGAGGTTTACTAGATGCGTCATCATAGAGTTCCGTGTGCCAGTCTACTGTAACTGTAACAACTGTAACCACCAGGCACTGTAAAAATTCTATGGCTTACGGACATGCCATGCCATTTTGATCATAACTAAAAAATTCAAAAAAAAAATCTAATTACACCACTCTTGGTTTCACCGCTTCATACGTGACGAAGAATGCACATGCGCGGGGTTTACCCCTACGACTCCTCCTAGCCCAGTCGGTATTTCGGGGTTTGCCCCGAACCGACGTATCCTGCCACTCACTCAAAATTGATTGAACATCCACCTGTCTATTCACCTATGCTCATTGTGGAATACCGGAGATCTTGTAAATGTCAAAGTATTGAGAACACAAGAATTGGAATTCTATTTAAATTTAGAGCAAATCTATATCACCAATATCATAAAAAAATGAAACCATAAATAAATAATAAGAAGAATTGTAAGAAAGATTTTAGAAAATGATTATAAATTTCAGTTCTTTAAACTAATTTTCATAAATGAATGCGAATATTATGTCACCAACGATAGGAATTGGGGAAAATTTGGGGAGAGTAATTAAAATAATTTAGTCTCGTCCCAAGTTGGAACAACGAAGAAACAATAGTTTCATTGTTGTGCAACTAAGTTCCCACAACTGATTTGCACAACAATGAAACAATGAAAGATGATATCGTAATTGCAAATTATTCCACGTTTTGTGGTCTAGAGCTTGGCATCAAAATACGCGATTGTTAAATATTCCGAGAGATTCATTAAAATTATAGTCCATCACCCATTATTCATTCACAAACTCATTTCCGCTTGAATATTCTTTTAGCGTTCGAATGTCCTCCCCGTCCCAAATACTGTTGGTTAGTTAAAATTAATTGCACCAGTTTTCAAAACTCCCGGCAAGATATGAAGTTTTCATTTTTGCCACTGGTGACGCTGCCGTTCAGAACCCGAAATGGGTCCGGCTTAAGAGGAATCGCAAATTTCAAAGAAAGATTCAAAATCATGAAATCATGTTCAATGGTCATACGTTCGGCCCCTTACGTTCAGTTGTGGGTTCGATCCTCGGTACGGCATTGTTGCATTTTTTTTAATTCACTGTAGTGTAATATCACTACAGAATTTTCTGTACCCCTCTTGGTGTTAACTTACAATTACAATTACAATATGTACCCACAAGCAGCCCCCAAGATAGGGGCTTATGGCGGGGGTCGAACGACCAGTTGTATCTGAGGTATTTGTTAAGGAGGTCCAGAACTAGAACCCCCTAGGAGACGACCTAGTAATTTTGCCTAGCCCAGGCTTAGTATAAGCTACCGAGGAAGGGATCTTTAACGTGTACATGACATCGTACAGGCACGGGTCCCACGGTTTTACTTCCATTCCGAAGGAAGGCGTGCGTAGGAATTTCTCTCGCCCGAAAAATTCCAGAGGTCTCGGTCGGGAATCGAACCCGAACTTTAAAGTACGGGACCATCCTTTTTGTTCATTGCACACACCCCCAAATCATATTCCACTCTCCAACCCGCTCCGTTTAATACGCCTCATTTGGTTTAGCTCTCCCTCTTTCTACTTCTTCGAAATCTCTTTCTACTTCTTCTCTTAATTCTTCACGGCGAAGAAGTAGAAAGAGAGAGACCTAAACGAAATGAGGTGTATTAAACGGAGAGGGTTGGAGAGCGGAATACGATTTCTGGGGTGCGTTTAATAAACAGAATAAGACGGTAGTGAAAGTTGGTGCGTTTGGCCATAACAGAAACAACGCGACCATCTTCTTTAAACGATTCAGAACAACACGGAGCGCTCGTGAGCGGGCTTGGTAGCGCATCAACAGTGCTCCTTTGGCTGGGCGGCGCGACGAAGAAAAAAAAAAGAAAGTTCAACAAAAAACGCGGAGCTCTGCCGTCTTCTAGAACCCCGAAGACCAGAGAAAGTGTATGCCGGAGGAACGCCAAGGGGGTAATTAAGCCAAGTTTACTGTGTGGTCTGTCTTCTTTTATAAATTTGTGCGCGTATTTCTCGGGACAAAAGAATCTCCATGACCATCTCGGATCTCTGCTGAGGTAAGACGAAACACCAAGAAATGTGGGCGTGGGGGGAAGAAAATGTCTACTGCCCGCGAAACATCTTGTCGAAACCGATCCTCCGTCTTTCCGGACCGATCCCATCAAACAGGAAGGTGTCATGTCACCAAAGTCCCGTTAAATTTGGCAGGAAATGCGGCGTTGTTCACCAGTCCTAGGCCCGTTATTTATCGTTGATTAAGGATTGCCGTGTTTCTGCGAGACGTGAAAATGGACTGAAATTGTTGGAAATATTCTACGGAGATCCACAGCTCGTTAGGCCATAGCTAACGGGCATCTACCTCACAATTCGACGTTCCGTTTCTCGACGACGAACGATCCCTCCCCTTTAAATTTGACCCCCACCCCCCAAAACATGGCTTTGGTCATTAGGGGACTGTTCGTCCGTTTTCGTCCGATGCTGTCCCGGACACAATTTTTAATTGCTGTTATACAGTATATTCAGGACGTCCTATTCTACTGATTCGGAATTATTTATGTTTAGTTTGTGGTTGGAAATCCCAACTGATTAACGCTCGATTCTCTGTGTGAACATTTCTAGAAGACCTTTTTTGTGTCCACCTTGTAAAATATTCGTCGCTTTGATAATAATGGTAGGAGCCGCAAAACCGACAGGCGTGGCCCAAGCAACCGGGATCATAGCCATGTTGTGACAAAGTACCCAATTTCTTTACTGTAAAGTGTTTTTCAGAAGCCGCGCAGCACAGATCATTTTTCTATATGATTGGAAGAAAAATAACTTTTGCAATATTATATTTTGTATTTGTATTACAATTACAATATGTACCCGCAACCAGCCCCGGTGGGGATCTATGACGGGGTGGAAGGACCAATTGGGACAGGTTTTGGCGTTCTACTTTAAGAAGCTCTAGATCTGAGGACTCTGTAAGATCTTCGTTAGAAAGCGACCAATATTTGTAAGGCTCCAATTCTGACTGGCCATTCTAAAATGGTTGAGGAGCTGCATTGTAGGCTTGACTCGTACTTCAACTCATATTTCCCTAGTGTGTCGACAGTGGAATAATAAATAGCCTTAACTAGTCTCAAGTCTATTAACGAGGAAGTCGAGGAACTGCTCCAGTCATCCACCGTCACATTTGTTTGCCGCTGATCTTGGCACTAGACCTATACCGAAGTTCGCAAGTAAATGAGATTAAAAAGAAAAGCACTCGTGTTTGTTGGCAGTGAAGTTGTTGCATTGAATAACCAAACAAGTACAGTACAGTATGCAGCACAATTTTATAAATATTTTTTAAAAGTATGGTGAAGTCTTAAAAAACTTAAAAAGAGCGAAGGGTGGTTCGCCCTTTCAACCTTTGGACATGCACTGTTTGATTTGGCGGGACTTTCTGGCGGAAATATTGTGCCAAAAGAAATTATATAAAAAAAAATTTAAATGATTTCTTGATAATTTTTACTTAAATTAGTTGATGAAATACTGGTATTGTTGACTCGTTATGAAGTTGGTCTGTAAGAACTGGTCCACAACAATGGAATTTGTGGTGCAGTTTGCAGTAATGCAGTTCCCTCGAAATTAGAAACCCTTCCACCTTGAGGCTCATCTCATTTTCAAGGTCGGAACTCCGTAAGTGTCAACTTGATAGAAATCAAATTTGTGATCAGGTCTGTCGAGTCTAAGCCGACCAAAAATTAAAAAAAAAACTATATCGGAAGTCGGGCGAGCAAATTCGTCGAATGTCGGAAAGAATAGCAAACCAATCGGGGTTTTCAAGGTTCGATGATTTCCGGTGACTGGGTGTGAGACCACAATGTTGTGTGTACTCGCTGCTGCGCCCATGATTTTTGGCATTTAAGTACATGAGCAGTGCCAAGCCTAGGAAGAAGGAGTGTTGGTTGGCATGGACTTGAATTGCTGGAGAACGCCTCTGTGGTTGGAGAGAATAAAGAACATTTTAATTGCCAGGGCAACAATTGATTAATTGGTCGAGTGAATGGATTGTTCCTCCTGTACAAAATGTATTTTAACTTATTCCTACGTATTGCTTAGGGGAATGCATTTCCTCCTGTAAATTTATTTATTTATTGGAAACAGTTCGCTACTCGAGTATTTAAAATTAGATCACTTGTTTAAATTAACTTAACATTTTTAAAGGGATCCTTTCGTTTTAATCCACCCTATATATCTGGTAGAATTCCTGAATATGTAGTCTTAATGTAGTGTCCCCATGTCGTGCGCATTTAGGCCTACTTGCCCATGATCGGTGATCAATGGTGACAACATTGATGAAGCCGGTGGGTCGGTAGCGTGGGAAAGAGGATGGAGATCGGCGTCCAGAGAGAGTTAGTTGGTCCAGGGCGGGGACTTCGGACCCGTGTAAACAAAAACAATCTCGCGTTGCGACGGTTTGTGGCAGAGGTTGTGGCCGTGTTACGCTCTCTCGGGCAGATTCACAAAACTGACCCCGTGTCGAACCAGTGTTGACAAACCAGTAAAATATGTAGGAAATAAACTCTCAAAACAAATATGAGTACTACCATATATATTTTTTTGGTGGACAATTAACAATTACAGCATAGTCATTGCTGTCAAAAATGTGTCGTTACCTATTTTTGCTAATTTATATTTTGTATAAAAAAAAAGTGTGGATCAATTATTTCATTGCCCCTCATTCAAAATTTGAAAAACCAATTTTCGAAATTTTGAGGTAGATAAGAGTTATATATATATATAGTTATATATAATAAAGAAATATTATAAATAGAAATTGAACTAATCGTTAAGTTCATATAGATCAAGTGGTGGAAGCGAAAGTAAACCATTTCCGCGTTTCGCGAGTAAGAAAGTGAAACTTGATCGTGACGCGCGCAAACCGTTCACCGACTTTTTACTAGGACGGGACCACAGGGCGTTCAACCATAAAAAAGAAGCACAGAAATGACCCGCGCTGAACTAACGCCATCTAGAGGTATAAGGCCTGAGGATTGAAATTATGACGTCCACCACATAGTGGCGTTTTCTGAAGATCTACGGTTTCATCTAGGGAGTTATTACCCCTCTTGGTGCAAAGGAACTATGCGAGGGGCACATTTTCACCAGTATCCCGGGATCGAAATTATCGGGAGCCTGCGCCGGAAATCGAACCCGGGACGGGACCGCCGAGCCCAATCTCGCTTCATTTGCATGTCGTATTAGTTGAGGTCTTGTGGATAGTGCGAGGAGTTCCTCTGCACCTTGCCCTTCAGGAAGTTAAAAACACTAAAAAAAATAAGTGTTTTTTCCCAGGATATATCTAATTTTAGCTAGTGCGCCTACACCAAAAAATCCAAACAACTGAATCAGCCCCACTAGGCTTTTCAGCTAACCAGCAAGCAGCAGATGTGCGTTCTATTTCTGAGCCAGTTTTTCTAAATTATTTCGCTTTTTTTCTTTTAAATAAGTTTTGCTGCCCGTGTGTGATTGTTTTGCGCTTGAGTAATAAATTGTGGTCAAAACCATGTCAGTGGTGTGTCGATACGTGTTGAACCAGTCAGACATTCCCCCCTCCGTTCCCCTCACCATTTTCTAGTGGTTCTCGTTGATTGCAGTTGCCTTTTTTGGACAACAGTGAGTCTGGTAATCTGTATGTTGACTTTAGCGTCGTTCTTTTGCTAGACAACGCCGACAAACTTAAGTTTGCGCCGTGAAACTTGACTGAACTTCCATTTTTTTTCTCTTTATTTGCAACTGAGTGTGCATTTGTTTACCCAATGCTGCAAAATAGAAGTGTGTAGTAAATATAATTTTTTTCCAACGCACTACAGGCGTTTTGTACCCCTCATGTACACCCGGGATCGAATAATCGAGAGCTCACGCCGGGAATTGAACCCGGGACCGCCAATTAAGCCACAGTCGCAATACCGACCTGCTTAAACAGCGCAACATTTCGTAAACAAACCCCTTTAACATTTTTGATAAGTGCAATCAAAAATTATCTTATTTAAAATATTTGCTCCCGTTAGTTACTTAGCCATTTTGTGAACTTGACATCCAATTTCCAATATTCAACTTAACATTGAAATAAATCAGAATTATCTGATTTAAAGATCGATGCTGGACTCATCGAAAGAACTGGCGACAAACGTGCGCATACATAACTATTAAAGTAAGAGTTTAATGAGCAGCGTTCTAATAATCACGTAATTTTATTACACTTATACAGAGACATTACATTCTAACAAAACATTACCACCTTACCTGAGATTGTATTTTTACCACTATATTTTCACTCGATTATGATGTTTTGTAGAAATTAACGTTTGTGGAATCTCTGTATAAGTGTTAACACCCACACATTAGAGTGTAAAATTATGCGATTACTCTGTATTGGAGCTCTGCTCATTAAACTTACTTTAATAGTTATGTATGCTAACGTTTGTCGCCAGTTCTTTCGATGAGTCCAGAATCGATCTTTTCCATTTTTTTCAATAGTTAAGGGTGGGTGAAACAATAATAATCATGAATTAGTTGAATGTCTGCAAACGAAGACCAACAATTGAATTAGCCCCTAGCACTTATATAAATAAATTGTATTCCACGCATTTTAATACTTAATAATAAAATTAATAAAATAAGTATTAAAATGCGTGGAATACAATTCTTTCATTTTCCAATATAACTTTTGTATGAAGCACCATTCGAACGAGGTTCTGTTAAATTAACCCATATTTTTTTTAGAAATCCAATACGGAAGTCAAATTTGGCTCACCATAACTAAGACCATGTTTCGAGCACATAGAAATTGGACTTTCGAACTTGGTCGTACTTTGCTCGATTCTGATTCCCACAAAGCCAAAAGAGTGCAATTTTTTGTAGCTTTATCAACGAACAGAATATTATTTAATTTAGACCACTCAGTTCGAATTGGTCGACCGGGTGATATTTATTTTTTGCATAACTATTGACACAAATTACCAATCAAGGCATTAATTCTGCTGTCTTTAAATTTTTGTTCAGATTTGGTTTGTTCGATGTGTCGTTTTGCCTTAATAGCACTGATATACTTAAATTATTTGATCCTATTCAATGCAGTACTCTACTATCTTCCTCTGGTATGACCTGAGGGGAGAAATTCCAAGTGGTTATTAGTGTTCACAATAGATGAGCGGTATCATAAAATTATGTTTGGCATAATCTCACAATTTTAGGATAAGTTGTCCTAGATTTTATTTTGTTGTGTCGCAGAATTTTTGAATTGCACGACACCCTGATTTGTCGGAACGCTGAGTTTTCGTCTGCTTGCTGAATGCGCGTATGCGTTTCGCCAGGCTCTCAAAAGGTGGCGTTACTTGTGCCACACTGTTACTCAAGGGGTAGGGGGTACGGCCGAGGTGGATGCTGGGCTTGGTAACCATGACAACTGCATCTCTTAGATCTTCGTAGTTGTTGGTGACTAGCAACAGATGGCGTTGGCACTGCAGCGCTTGTGCCAGCTCGTAACTATGGCAACCTTTTGTTGTTGTGTAGCCAATTTTTATTATTTTGTATTTGTTAATCGCTCAAATTGACTTTTCACTGATCACTCGAGAAAAATGTATTTAAAAAAAATATGTTATGTTAAAATGACTTTCGGTTGATGCGGAATGTTCTAATTCATAATCCAATAGTCTACATTTATGCACGAATTAATTTTTTTTTCACGCGTGTATCTATTTGCGCAAATTCATTTTATCTGTTTATTTTATGAGAGAGCAATGATTTTCCAAGACAAACTTCAATAATTTGGATGTTTTGAATTGAGAAAACATGTTTTTTAGCTCACTAAGTTAGCAAAATAAAGGATTGTCTTTTCAAAAACTTATGATGTGGACGACCGCCTCACTTTGGTTTAAATAATTGTTTGTTGATGGGCAGTAAAAAAAAATTATGTTGGAAATGGGTTTAACGCGTCTTGCCCTTGGCCGTCGGAACGAATTGCTTTGCCAGATGAATGGTTTTTGCCGGTATTCGAATATGCGAAATGATAACACAAAAAATGGCAAGTCTTGGCGTATCAACGGCATCGCAGAAAGAAAAATTGCGACATAAGTTGTAACAAATTACGGTAATCGAAAAGTGTTCAAAATTTAGCCTTGGGCATTAAAAATCTAAGCAACAAGATAGGGGTACAGAAAATTCTGTAGTGATATTACAGTAGAGTGAATTTAAAAATAAATTGGTGTAGTTGGCGTGACAAGTAACCTGGTGTGACATTGTCAAAAAATACACCCAGATTTGAACATACGAGCATTATTTTTGTCATAAAACAGATTTCTTAAGTGCTGATTCTGTTATTCTGTATCGGTTGGGTGTTGCGAAATTCAGTTAAGAGAAAAATAATTAACGATTTCAGTTGATTAAAATCTCTTTTTATTGATGATTTTCGTACCTGATGACTTGATAGTTTCCTAACGTGGTCTGCTGGCCGACTTGGCCACGCGCTTCAATGGGACAAAGCAACTCTTTCGGGACACGATGTTGGCGCCCTCGTGTGAGTGACATAATAGAGCCGGGTCGGCGCCAGCAACCATATCAGTTGGCGTTCGCGACCGAGTCGCCAAAAAAAGGTGATTCATCTGTTATTTGACCGAGTGATGATGACTGTGGTGGCGGCGGCAAAAAAAGAATTGAGTACCGCGCTTCGACGCTTTTGCACAGCCGAAGTTCCAAAACTAGGACGCAAACTCATTTTTCCCTTTACCCCGGTGACCCGGTTTTTTTCCATCCGGCACTTACTCGCGCTTTCTTAGATTTTCACTTGCGTTTTCAACCTTTTCTAGGTGCCATTCGTGATAGGGTAGGGTAGGATGGATGGGCAAAGCTGTTTAAAGAAAAACATGAAAAGTAATATCGCTAGTTAGAAAATTAGTAACTAAGCTATCGAAATATTGACGTAAAACATGTCGGCAACGTGCTTCTCATGTTTTGCAACATTAAGATTAATTAAGAAAATTAAAACACTCGATAACGCACCCATCTGCAGTGTACGCGAGAGTATATAAGATTTTTCACCAAACACTTAGTTGTCTGTTTATTCATGTCTTTGTAGAAAAGAAAATTGGATAAAATTGCGAATGGTGAGTTGATTATCGATAGTTTCCTTACTATCGCTTCTCCCTATTACGTGTAGAGCAGTCGTGCAATGTCGAATTGCGAAATGGGCCTTGGCTGCGTTGGTGTGGCGCCGGTCGTGCCGTGCTCCATGTGGCTGTCACCAAGCCGATTTCGCGAAAAATCTGACGTGTTAACGCACTTCGTGTTTGTAGAGTAACAAGTTACCGAAATAGTTCCAAATCTGCTTTGAACTTCCATGTCATGACACCACTCCATTTAAAAATAAGTACAGTGGGTTAGGTGGACCTTTCTTTGAAAAGTAAATACCGGTTGATTGATTTAGTGAAATCTTTACCGTTTTGTATTTATGCTAATTTATTGCTAAGAAATATTACCACTTCAATGATGTTTAAATTACATTTTAAGAGTTTAGGAGTGTGTGCGTGCCGTGCCGATTGATATGTTTTTTGTTGTTGTTCGCATAGTGTTCTCTTTTGGTGAAATCATTGGTCGAATTTGATTTGTGCGAATTGTAATACATACTCGCTAATGTTGCGCGGAAATTGTGATCGTTCCTCGCAGTTTAAAATTAGTTTGCGCAAATTATTGCGATTCCAAATGATCAGTGAACTTCTTAAAACTTAACAGCTTATTCGGACGTTATCACGGAATTTTTATATTTTTAGATTGGGGCACATTTAAAATTTAGAAACAGAATTTGTCAAGTGCTTGTCTGTTTCCCCTTGGAACAATGGCGCTCAAATTTTGTTGGGACTCCAATTGCAACATTTCATTCTTACTGTTCCTGCTACTGAAATTTATTGGTGACGCCCAGGACATTTCAGAAATCGAATTTGGAGATCGTTGAGAGATGGCGACGGTCGCGGGGCGCGTTACTGAATTGTGCGCCCACGCGTCCGGCGGGACGCCGACACCACCCCAACCCATAACTCATTTGCGAAACGCGTGCGCCTGTTTAGGGACGTGACACTAATATGTTTTTACCAAAAGTTGTGGAGAGGGCGGGGCGGGGCTGCTCCGCGCGCGGCTTCATTTCAAATGTCATCGTGACCGAGTGACCTTGACAACAAAGTGTCGGGGGAAAGTTTTCCCTTTTTTGTCTTCCATCTTCATCCTGCGAAACTAAACATCTTAACTTTAAGAGGAACTTTTCCACTGAAATCTGACAACATTTTCTAAGACGCGCGGGGAGAGCAAAATTAAGTTTGAATTTTTCGGACCATCATTACAACATGGTGAAGAGTGTCTTAAATAAATTAAGAAATTTTATCAGATTAGCTTTTGCCTCGACGGTAGTGTTAGGAGAGTAGGTTGTTCGAAGAACTCCGGTCTCGGGTTCTTGATGTCTGGGAGGATGCTAATTGCTGTGACGGGTCACGCTATTTTCCATTTCACAATGGTCGGTCATAAGGATGTGTACTACAGAATACTAGTTTAATAAATGTAGTTGTCTATTAATTTGCGAGATTATTGCTTGAATGAGTCCTCTCGCCACATGGCGATGTGACGGCATCCGCTCCTCAAATGATTTGTATCCTGAACGTCTTACTCGAACGAGAGGCATCTTTTGCAAAGAGGGTTAGCTTGATGATCAAATTCCCTAAACTTTCCAATCACATCCTAACTTGTCTTTAGTATTTCTTTGATTATTCAGGGGACAATCTTTTTGCTTTGATTGTCGCGATTCTCAGGAGAAGTTGGAGAATTACTAAATTGAACGTGTTCCTAGAAACTGGAAACAAGTAGTTTTTCGATAAATATGTTTTTATTGTTGATTTTAAAATGTTAGAAATGCTTGCATTATTTTTATTACTCAGAGATTGCTAAAGCTAGTGTCGCCCGCTTTAGAACAAAACCCACCATATGACTCACAAAATAATCAGAAAACCTCAATTACTCGTAAAAAGACATTAATCGTAATTTTAGATTGGTGACCCGGCCTTAGTAAAATGACATATATATTGATGTCACTTTCCATCTGTTGGCATCGTGTCCACGATATCCTTCTCCAATAAAAAAGCGTACAAATTAAATTCACCTTTTCTGTGACCCTGGACTTCCCAATGTCAAGCCTGCCATAATGTCAAAGATTTTTCACGCCAATGTTGACTCAACCTTCGCCAGTTTTTCATATGGAAATTTTAAGCACCACTACGCTTTGATGGCTTGCACATGTCCAATGTTGCAATAATTGTCGCGGGCTATTTGTAATCTGGTAAAAACAATATTCGTGTTCAGAATCGCGGAGCTGTGTCGATTTATTAAGAGAATTAGCGTGCAAAACATCCCTGGTAGGCTTAACTGTCAGTGTTTTTTATTTATTAGAAGGACAAAATAGTCATTTAGACACAGCTATTCTAAACCTGCTAAAATGAGATTTGTTAATGTCTAAATATTAAAAAAAAATCAATGTAATTGTTACCGAAATCTAAGCATGGGTAGGCCTATTTACAAATTTTAGATTTAGATATAATTATCGCCGTGCCGTGGCATTATGGCGATTTCCGAAAGTTGTAAGGATTTAGTGAAGTTTGGAGCAGGCTGGCCACACGCGTACAGCCCGCTGCCGGGATTTAAATTTTGGAGAGTGAAGGGGAGATTGCACCAGTTCCTGGGGGAGGCTGTTTCAGTCGTTAATTTGTAATACTTCCCGATACTGTAAACACCAATTAACCAGGTCGATGTAGTAGTCCTGACAAAGTACGGAGATCTTATCTGGTCTTATTTACGGAATTCCACCTTGACAAATTTCCTGTTTTCCAGACCCTCATGCCACCAATCCTTCTCGTAAAACAATCATACATTCGCAGACATTACGTAAACCCGCGCTTATATTGCGTGGTCTACTGTTAAATTAAAAATATTTTAAGAATGTCCACTTGGATTCGTTATACTGTAAACAAATTACAATTAGCTTTTTGCTTCATGTGCCGTAGGTTGTGAATCATGTGTTGCTGACGATCGTGTTTTTACTTCTCTGGTATAGGGATTTTTTATTCTAGAAACTCGCGCACGATCCAAGTCTTGACAAAACAGGGCGCCGATTTGACGTCAGCTATTCGAATCAGTCAGTCATCAAAATGGGACATGTGTACATGTATAGGAAGGAGTTCCTCCCATTTAGTTGGGGCTAGATGGGATGGGATGCGAAGAGGGAGAGGGAGGTTTACCCTTTTGTGTGTGGGGTGACAGTGTTGAGAAGTTGGCTACGGGACAAACTAAAATTCATCCGAATCTCCTCAGTCCCCGCGACGAGCGTGACAAACTCCATTTCCGAAAGTTTAAAAATAGATAATTGAAACATTCCTGTGTTGGTGGTTGACTGTGGCTGACTAAAGTTAAAACTAGGCGAACAGTCTTTTAGACGATGAAATATTAAATGCTTATTCATTTTTTTTGGTGTCAGGATTGAGACTGATAACTTAAAAATCGGCAAACCTTTCAGTCTACACACCCTCTCCTTTCAACTTGATTGTTTATTCATTATTTAAATTTTCTTTTTACAAATTATAAATTGGTGTGGTGGAAAACGTGGCGTGTGGTTTAATTTAAATTAATATTAACTTGAGAAACAGCTTGCAGAAAACACGACACTCGTAAAGAAATTCAATTACCTGTATTTCCAGATTCAATAATTAAATTGTGTGAAAGATTAAGCCCGGTAAGCGCATCCTAATTTCACTATTTACAGAATCTTATTTTTAGAATCCGGCCAAGCCAATTACAAGGTAGTCATAGTGGGTACAACCTACACGGAAGCACGAAGTGGTATTCGGAGAAAGTTGCTGAAATATTTGCAACGGTTGTGAGCAAATTGTCTCGTCAGAAGCTAAGATATCTTCATTATCAGTTGAACGAATATAGTATACTACTGCTCCAGTGGCAGCAGCAGCACCCTCCAGCGAGATACATTAGTGCTGCTGTATCGATTACGAAACTTTGTACGATTCTGTTCATTTGCCCAACCTTCTCGGCAATCGACCACCTGCTTTTACGCCTTCATTTCTTGGGTTGGCAACATTAACCCGTTCCCACCATTGTCTCTCTTGACCGGTAACCCATTGTGGCTGTGCAGAGAGATGTTTCCATTTCATATTTTTCGCTTACCTGTAATGAGATGCATTGGGAGCGGCGCCTTGGGGATGACGGATCGGCCACTTGTCCGGCGCCCGACCGGCGGCGGCATTTCAAATTGCTGCACTCTCTCAGCCGCGCACTGGCCTGCGTGCCCGGTCCGGCTAATGCGGGGACGGTCAGCGCCCTCCCCAACGGCGTCGTCTTCGATTGGGATGTCCGATTAGACGATTACAAGGGAGGTTAGGTGGCGTCGCCACTGGTGTCCACTCGCCTGAGGGTCTCAACACATCCGTTCACCTGTCGTAGCTGACCACATAAGGACATTACATTGTTGGATGCCAAAGTGTTCGTCTACGATTATGGACGAGAAGCGATTGACATAAATCGCATTGGACAATTGAATACCATTTCGTGGTCAACTACGACGGGTTGCGCTCCCCAAATTTTTCCGGTATTGTCGGTTGTTCCATCCAGTCATCTATGCACCCAGTTTGTTGATGGTTGAAAATGTTCACCAATCGTATGTCAACCCCGGAAAACATGAGAATTGGTATTTCCGAAATTTTCTTGACTGTCCAGTGCTAAATTGAATACCCAATCGAAGTTAAGATTTTGATTAAAAATGTATGATTGATACTAAACAGTTGTTTTCCAGATTTAATTTTTGTTTGGATTATCTCGGATACTGAGTTTGGGGTTTGACCGGTCAAGAATAATCATTTGTACATAAAAGCAAATTAATTATTTTTAACCACGTCGGATCAGTGTGAAGTCGTGCACATTTTTCACATTTATCTGAGGTACACTGTATTTGTTTTATATCATTCCGTGTGTCTTTAATCCGCAATGCCCCATTTTCGTCATCCCCGATTCAAGGGTTTCGTAATTAAGTTTGTGGGTCGAATGTCACAATCCTTCCCATATTTTTCGTTCTGTTCAAAAGTGGTTGAAAAACTTGCATATAGTGTTTGCGGGGGAGGGGTACGGTACACCCGTCAGGTTCAGCGTTGTTGACATCGCTATAAATCACCCAGTTTCAGACGCGAGGGAGAGAGTAGGGCCACCAGAAACGGGGCCACCCGAGGTGCCCATCACGTAATATCGGTTCGGACGATCTCTTATCCTTTCATTTCGAAAAAAGGTGAAACTGTCCACACTTAGCAAGTAGCATACGTGAGCTCACCGTGCGTGCACTCCGCCGTACGTAATAATACGTTTGTAGGACACGCAATGGAAACGAAAGAAAGAATAAACAGTGGATTTCGAAATCAAATGTTGACCTCCCTGATTGCGTGTGTGATACGAGCTGCGTGATATCTGAAGGGGAGGGAGATGAATTATAACCACGAAGACCGGATTACTAAGTTATTGGATGATGTTCCCGGGGGACTGACGGGTTACGTGAGCCGAACGAGAGCATGCCGCGTTTTAGCAGTGACATTTCCGACGCTGCAGAGCGAAGATGTGTTGATTATGTGTTTATGTCATCGGATTACTCCAGCCATAATGGCGGACACCTCTAGAATTTTTCTGTTGAGTGCGTCCTACGTGCGTCTTTCTTCGGAAATTGGAAGCAAAGCCTGTTGGATATCTATCAATATATCTGGTCCTCGTTAGTGATTTTTACCCAGGTAGCGATGTAGTGTAGTCAGTTCCCACGGTTTTCTAGTTTTAATTTTTTCATTTTAAATAATAGTTTACTATTATATTGGAAGAGTTTCGCCAACTTTTATCGCCATTTTGGTTTTGCGTCCAGCATTTCGCTCATCCCTTATCTATTTTCGAATGCATTGGCGTGTACCACTCTTATTTGTGATGCTTAAAGTGTCTTGATAGATTTCAAATGTGCTTGAGATTGGGGCACATTGTCCTTTAAGATCGTGTCCCTCGCGAGCGATACAAATCACGTGCTCGAATCTTATTAAAAGTGAAACGTGCCCTCTCAAGCACAATTGAGATGGAGGAATCGTCATTCGAGAGCGCCTCGTGTTTTCTTGTCAAAGCACGGACGAGCAGCACGTGCCGATTCTGTTCAATGTCTAAACGCACCTTGCTAAGTAGGCTTGACCAGTGTGACTAGGATATTAGGTAAAGTCGGTGAATAATTTAAAGTTACGCCTGGCATCATTGGCTACGCCTACACACATACGTATGTTTAACCGGAATTCAAAGATTTGCGCGGGTACTTCTTGCCCCTCCATGCATTATTTTAATTCGGAAGTGGGCCGGGAGCGAACTTCGCCCGATTATCGGTTTCGAAAATTTGCATCCCGCGCGGCGCCCGGCATGCGGTCTCACCTATTAGCGTGGTGGCGCGCTGTTCCATTAGTGAATTGGCGCCATTTCGAATGTGTGTCACGCTCGATTTGGGCCGCGATCGAGGTGTGAGGTTCGGTCGTTCTGAGCGCGGGTCCCGTTGTGAGTGCATTGATGGAGACGTTAGATTGCAATTTACAACTTGTGACCGTGGCATTGCCATTTCCTATTGACAAGAGCGCACCGTATTACACGGGGCTGACCAAAACGCTACGAAACTGGGAGATTAAATGAATGGATTCAGGATGAAATCGTCTGTTTCATAGGGTACAGTTTACATAAATGTGGCGAAAGTACTTTCAGAGCTTTCGATGTAGGATTAAGTGAATAAATACAGCAATCTGTAAGTGTTGAACAGCTCTGAGCATGTAATGGTCTTTAGGCCACTTTTGTGTAATTGCAAATGATAAATAAAATTGTTCCGCACATTCTATCACTGTTCTCCTAAAAATGCAAGATAAACTGATTGTTTGAAAAATGGTGCATTCAACTTTTTGTTTCAAACGGTTAACATGAAAAATACGTCTGAAGTCAATATAATATTCAATAGCTTATTTATTCAGAATTACAGATCTGTATGTCTTAATTTAAAAAGTCGTATTTTAAGTGAGTAGGAAAATATTCCAATTCTACAAGCATTCTTTTGAATGTTTGGTTGTATTATTGAATTTAACAGGTGATTTTAAAGTAACGAGAGTGAATGCCTGATATTAGGCCGTGTGAGTTTTGCGTGATCAAGTTCAATGTGCCGAAACAAGACAGTCTAGTGCACATGCAAATGCAAATATTTGATCCGAAACGTCAGAACTGGAAGGCGCAGGACATAGATTTCAAAGCAGATTTGAAAACAAAATAATTCAGACCCTGTTTTTGTCTGGGGAGCTAATGTGTCCCCGACCCAAGCGACCAGAAACACTTTCGGCGATGAACCCCGATGAGGCGTAGGTGATGATGTTGACGATGTTATTGATGTCGTATGAGGCGCCTGCCAAGTCGATCGTCGTTTGTCTCATTTTTTGGCGTCGGCGTCAGGCCGGTGCCAACCCAGATGAAATCGGGTTTTTTATTTTGGCCAACCCCTTTCGGGTTCCGAATATTTTTTTTTCAAAAAGAAAATTCCAGTGACGCTCAAACTGTTCGACCTGTCCGCTGCAAGTTTCCTTTTCGATTTCCTGCTCATATAAAATGTTATCGTTTTGTATCAGCTCTACCGGTTTGCCGGATGCTTCATTGGATATCTGGCGAACTAAAATTTGATGTTCGCTAATTTATTTTATGAATTTAAAATTTTTCTTCTCAGTTTAAACGGACAAAAATTTTCTGTTCATCTTGCAGCTAGATTCCACGATTGTTAACCCTGCCCCCCACCATAGGTCCCTCTCTTGGGGGCTGCTTGCGGGTAAACTTTGTAATTGTAATTAACGACTGTTTGACAAGAACGCACAACTTAAAAATTGGTTCTTAAGACTTAATATCTGTGAAACGTTTTGCTAACTTGACAAGGAGTTCCGTGACCGTGACTAAATTGTTAATATGGATAAGTTATTTCTATGTGTGATTCTTTAATTGGAGGGTTTTGTGGGAATGTCGAATTTCGTTTTCAGTAATACAGATGTTAATGGTGAACGCGTGAGAATTTGCATATTTCCTGCTGAGGAATGATATATTGGGATGTTGAACTTGCAATAGACTTTTTACTTGTATGTCCGATCCCCGTCCATGAAGGCGAGCTTGGATTTTCAGAATTTTGACATTGACACGCTCTCATCGTGACCGTACCCTGTGGACAATACATGTATTGAATGAATATGTACTCGCGTATGAAGGCGACGTTGAACTCTACTAACAAATCTTGGCAATTGCGCAGTCGTTGAGCCCCCGTGCACTGGAGACGAGGAAGTTCACGTATATAAATAACTAAGGTACAGCTTATAAACACCTTCACCTGGTGAAAGTGGAGTTGCGCTGAGTTGAGCCAATGACTTTGCGCCCCGCGGAGTGCCATGTCGTGATGCCAGCCCGGTGGAGAGAGGGATGATGAGTCCAGGGGCGGGGTTTTCAGAAATATGCAAAGTGTGGGGAGGACCCGAGGACGGGAGGTGTGGTGGGGTTAGTGTCTTAGTTCGTGATCTGATCACCATTAGTGTCTGCACTGCTGCATTCCACATATTTTTATTTTTCCTTTGAACTTCTTAGAACATTTCTTGGCTTCGCCTGTGAGACTTTTCTGGAAAGCATTGCTAAGCAAGTCATACTGGATGATTGTTTAAGGAAAAGTTTACACAATGGATCGTTTTAAGTTTTGGTTGAATTTGGTCGACTGTCCACATTAATTTAAAATAATTTTTTTAAAACACCGTGGACAACTGTATACAGTGTATCGGATTATATATGCAATATTTCGCGATTACATGTAATAATAGTTGATGTGTGACTACGAATTAAATTAATGAGTACAATCCATCAGTTGCTATGTTTATCTCGTGTTGGTCGCGGATATTTTATTTCTTTGGAAATCTTCTTAAATAAGATGAGACCTTTTATGCTCAGTGCTTTAAATTGACTTAGCTTTCCGACTGACACTCTTACGAATGTAAAAATGCGATAGTATACCAACCCATCCTTACTAAACGGAATTAGTTCTGGTTATCTATCCGCCAGCTAATTGAATTTTGTTTGTTTTATTTCGAACACAAATGTCCAAACATTGTTTTGATTCGTCCAACGTTAAGATGATCACTTTTGTAAATGGGTGTTATGACTTGTTCTTGAATTGGTTAAATTTGATTTTAGCACCCAGGAATTTGGGAAAGGTTGTGCAAAGGATTGCTTGATCAGTATAACAGTAGTGAGGGACTTGTGTAAAATAAATATGAAACCAGTCATAAGCAAAGCGGTTTCATTTTTTACCACGAATATTTATTAGTTAATTTTTATGTAGCTATGGTTCGCTACTCACATTATTTAAATACGTAAATATATATAACATGTTGTTGTTCGTAGTTTGTAAGAATTGTTGTTTTCACGCTAGACAGTGTTCGCTATATTGTTATCTCTTGACAATACGTGTATAAAATACTTTATCTCTTAATTCTTATCTCTGTTGTCAAAAATCCAACAATTAGAACTCGCTTAATGAATTCTCCTAAATGAAAAATGACATGAATGCTATATATTCACATATTTTCTAGAAGTGCTTTCGCAAACTGGTCCTTTCCTTGCTGAGCGGACATCCACATGTTCTGGATATTTTACATTCATCCCGGACAATTTATTTTTCCTCCAACAGGAATTTTAACGTGCGCCGCCGCCACGAAGATTACACTTATTATTTTGACTGGCGGGGGACGATCGCGGTCGGTCTCCAGATGTTTTATTTTTATACGAGAAATTCAGGAAATGTAGTTTCCAAGTTTAAAGGGTGAAACCCAATTATTGTTTCTCGAGAGATTGTGACCGTTTGTCTGACAGTGTCCGTCATATTTGCGAGCTGGTTGACACACGACACTTGACTCACATTTTGTTGGTTGTTGCGCTTGTTTCCTAAACGTTCGAAGAAGGAACGCCAGCGACGCCGACTGACGACAAACCGTTCCTGGAATGGCGTTATTCCCAACGAACTGGAAAGTCTAGATGCATCTATACCCATTGAATAGTTGCATCTACCCCTGTTAGTTCATCAATTTGGGGGCGCTTCAGGGCACGACGACGTAAATGCGACCGAAACTACTCCATATTATTTCTACTCGTAACGCTTCTTATCACTACCCCTAATGCTAACAAATTGGGCTCAGTACTTTAGACGTTCTAACCTTTTTGGTTCTTTAAAAACTATGTTCTCGGTTTTAATGTGTGCGGGTGAAGCACGCAGAGGAACTCTGAGAATGTTTTTTTGTTCCATTTTTTTGTTACTTCAACGACGCGGAACATTTTAATGGTTAATTACAATTTACTGGGTAGAGGCTGTCGTCTGGGCATTACGTGTGTTTTATTTTAATCGCACGGTAGGGGGGAATGGAAGTTCAACTGGATCACTTATACCAGCGCCGCTTACGGGGGTCCATTGCAAAATTTTCCACGAAGAGCTGGTCCTACCTTTTTCTTTTAAGACTTAAGCCACACGGCTACAAAATTTTCTAGAAAAAAATGATCATTTACATCTGACGACGAGAAGTAACAATAACTGCGGAACAAGTCCATAATGTTGTAGGAATTCCAATGGTCGCGTTCGGCATACGCCTCTAACACTTACATCTCCTTGCTCTCTCATCACCAAATCCCCTTCACGCCCTGGAATTGCCAAAAAAAAAGTAGCTTTCACTTCAAGCGAATGTCATTACCAATAAGAAAAACACGACCGATCAACAAAATAATCATCACTTCGTTGCTCCTCCTCCTCTTTTTTGCCGCCTCGGCTCATCTCGACTACACCCTAGTTTATTCCATTCCATGTTCAAAAATGTGTTTATGAATAATTTTATTTCCGGAGGGCGCCCGAATTTTGAGAAAAGCCAATTTCTAAAATTGAAGTATATTTAAAACTGTTTAACGTTCAATTATTTTTTTACAATTTCGTCGCGACAAACAAAGAAAAGGTTGGACGTTGACAAATGAGACGTGGATGATCTCTGGAGAATAAAGTGTTACTTGGCATTTTTCTGACACAGGTGTTTCAGTGAAGTGTACCCAAATATTTATGCTTATGGTTACCAGGAACGTTTAATGAGGGGGGACTGGTTGGCCTAGTCCGCCCCTTCCCCTAAGAGTGAGCGCGCGTCTGTGCATTTTTTATCTTCGCTTTTCTTTTCTTCCTATAGAAACTAAGCGGTTTAGGTCTGTATACGCACGTAAACAGAACGCTTTTCCACACATGTCCGTGTGTATGTGTGTACATAAATATGAGTAGAGGGCGCTCGCGTCGCGGGCACCTAGAGCGCCACACATGTACACGCAGCCTCTCCGCGCGGATACATGTACTTGCGACGGGCGCAATTTTCGTTAAAGATAGTTTGTATATAAGCGTTGGCGGCCATCATCCGCCGCAAAGCAAATAATCTCTTCTCTCTCACACACATACTCATTCGGGTCGGGAGAACGACGAAAACACTTGGTCCTGTTCCCAAACCCCGTGTACGGGAACCGAAGATCTTTATTTTTATCTCCGCGAGGGAGCGTGCTTACCGGCGAACACAGATACATCACCGTGTTGTGTCTTTCGACGTCCTTGTTTGTGGAGCGCGGGGTTGTCCTGGAGAAGAAACTTACATCCCCCGACTCTTGGAAGAGAGCATCTTTCATCTCCGGAGAAAATCGGCCCAGCTATATCACCATCACCACCACCACCACCACCGTCGCATCCCTCCGTGTTTGTATGAGAGTTTTAATCGTCGCGGATTTTGGCGAGCTCCGGGTTTTGTTTTTACTTCCGACGAGATTTGTCGATGTTTTTCCGTATGTTGTTCGAATGCGAAAGTTGGTTTTTGTGGAGGTTTAGTTCAGTTATCAGTTATCTGAATGTGTAACCGCGCCGTGTGTTTTTCACGAAACTAGCTTTTAGCTAGATCACATTTTATTTGGGAAATCGTTCGGAATTTCCAATTCAATTTGATGCTAAAAGGTGACTCGCTCAGTTTCGATAACTGCCTAAGGAGAGGGATTTTTCTGTTTCGGTTACATTTTAATCGCGTTATGGATGAGCATGACATGAGCTCAACGTTTCTTGTTTTTTTTTTCGTGCGGCGATCGCGTATAAAATTTCCCCGTCTCGATTCGAGCTTGCGACCCTTGCGGGGAGCGCAAAGGGAGGGGTAAAAAATAAAGTAGCGAAAAATGTGAATGAGGTTTAGACCTTTCCCCCGATTTCATCAGTTTCTCGTAAATCAATCTCGGTTTTTTTATTGTCCCGCCTCAGATTTCTTCAGAAAACCGCAAGTGTCCACACTTTATGGGACCACATTTGGTGCCGTCTAGTTTTTTTATCCCTTTTCTTGGTGTGGTACTAAGATTTTTATCAAGTCGCACGTCGTTTAACCTTTAGCCAGCATGCTGGCTGCAATGAGTTTGCTCGAATGTTAATTGGTGTGTGGCTTAAGAAACCTGTGAAACTTGTATCTCTGGCCACAAGCCATGTGCGAATGATATTCTTGGCCATGCACTCTTGACCATGATGCGTAAATTTCAACGTCAAAGTGTCTTACCATCAAGTTGTCTCATTTCAATTTCTCAAATTCAAAACTGGACGCTTATTGCTCGGATACTTTCACTACAGCAAACCGGTTTATTCTGTAGAAATTTCATTGTTTGGCTTGCTTTTTAACATCTTAAATTCGCGTTTTTTTTTGTTCAGACTGTTTTCATTCCCTATCTCTAATTTGAGATTTCAATTTTTGTCTGTTGAATTTTGAGCAGGTCTGCATCTGTCAGTAGGGATGTGATAAAAAATGATAAATGTTGATCTTTTCTGTTACTTGCTTCTGTAATTTACTTTTAATTCAAACATTGAAATCACAAATCTTGACGAAGATTTCAATTCTCAACTAAATTTCAAAACTGAATCCCGTGTAAAATTTGTGTTGGAAACAACGTTAGTGTTGCAACCCATTTGTAAATGCGGTGTGTGTAGATATATATATATAATTGTACATGCTTTGGTTAATTAGGCTTTTAAAAAGGTCGTGGTTTGACATGCTTGCTTGAGTCGCGGCGAAGATATCTATATTGCTTCCATGCGAGAATTGCTAATTCCTCAGTTAACAAATCGATAGCGCGAGCTCCAGCAGATTTAATTAAACAAAAATGTCGATTGCCAGCCGAAATTGTTGCCCGGACTTGCAATCACCTACCTGCCACTTGATAAATTGTTGCTACTACTGGACAGCCCGATAAGAACCAATCTGGTCATTCATCGATAATTCTGAACTGGAAGAGCGTTGGCGTTGTTGTCTTGTTAGCCTGACGCAGAACTGATTATTTGCATTTGTCGCGATTCATTTCGCAGCATTAATTAATTTCAAACGTTTACACACGAATA
>JAQGBY010002238.1:0-24075 GCA_034698785.1 Mycogona germanica
CCACTAAACCAATTGAAGATCCAGCGTGCCCGCGTGATGGCTCTGGTTTCTATTGTCCAATCAATCACAATCTCCTTTTCAAATTTTATTTTGTCCGCAAGTGATTAAGCTAGCTTTTCAGTTTAAAAACAGGTTTCGATTGAAATTCTCTGCCAGAGCTCCCTTACCAATACACCTGGGTATGGTTTCCCGACGAATCTTCAGCGCGAAGAAAAATCTTCGGCGCCCTGTGATTGGCTGATTTGGTGACGTTTCGCTTTCGAAGTTGGGGAAACGTCACCAAATCAGCCAATCACAGGGTGCCGAAGATTCGTCGGGAAACGACACCCTGGCCTCTATAATGTACCTGCAATTGAGTATGAGTATATCATCAAAATTCGCGTTCAAACGTATATTTACTGATATACTGGTATGTCAGAGACGTGTACAAGTAGAGACAGGGGAAATAAATACTCTGGCTATCGGTCAGCTGTTTCTTGTTGAGATCTGCGTGGTGGTATTTCACTTGAAGGAAGTAGGTAGATTATTTCCAATGCAACTGAGAAGTTTGATAAATTGCACTGCAGGTTCACAAAAAAAAAATGTTGATTCGATCTATCCAACCTATGCCACTGGCCCGGTGACAGGAGGGGGTAGGGGTGGGACAACGGGTGGTGGGTTTGGGAGGGGGCATTACCCGACCCTGTCAGGCTTAGGTGCGTTGTATCCGCGCGCGACTTCCGATATGTAGAACGTCAGTTATGAAAGACCCCGGTTATTTCTGGCAACTCTCGCGCGGTTGGCTGCCACAGAGTGATTGCACTTTTGACGGCGAATTTGGCGCGGACATGAACACACAGTAACTGCCTCCACCACCACCAAAAACATGTTGGCCATTTTTTTTTTTTACTACTTGGGATAACAATTTTTTTTATTATTATTTTTTTTTTATCCGGAACCGAGAGTTTTCGTGTCTTCGACAAGTACCCACTATAAATACGGCGACACCAATGTCTCCATCTTTATAGTCACAATAAATAAGTCGGGGGTAAACATGTGGGGGCTCATTAAATAAATTTAGGGGAAAAGCCAGTGCTGGTGACTTTTGAATCTAGTGTTCAAAAAAAAAAAAGGATAACACGCTCCAAAGGCGGTGTAGTCAAGCGGTGCCTTTTAACTTTACTGTATACAGCTTCAAATAAGTTGCTTATAAATTAAATGATTTCCAACTAGTTAACGATGCAAATAACTGGTTGAAATAATGTCCAATAGTAAAAGACACTTTATTCTGTCAGGTACAGGAGAAATACAAAAACACGAGCTTTCGACCGCGAGGTCATTATGCATAAATTTTCAGCGACGTCTTTAAGTATATCGGGCAATTTGAAACTCGAGTACAGCATGCAAATCTTGGTGACGACAAGGAACCGGATAACTAAAGCAGATTTACTGTTCATGTAAAGTGTCAGCTTCGCTATATTGAAAATGCAAATGCGTTGCACTGTTGAGTTAAACCGTCATTTACCCAATCAAACATAATGCCATGCATAACTTCGCGAACTTCGAACAAGTTTGTTCAGTAGACAAAAAAAAATTGACCCGCTCGAGCACAGTTTGTTGACGCGAATTCTATCAAGTATAAATATCACTATTCGTTTAGAGATACTCTTGCCATTTTTAGCATAGTCTTTAAAACCACGTATGTGACCTGGATAGCCATGTAAATGTGCTAGGGGGGAGGTGGCACTTGTCCCGAGGATTTTCCAACTAATCCGCGTCGAGTCTTTTTAAGATTACCTCTTTTGATTCGACCCAGTTAAAAAACAGAATCTGAAATTTGCACACACAATTTACACGCGGATTGGTTTCGGCTTGGGGCTAAAATCTTCGTGGTAGTACACACCCGTAATAAGTGTGACGTAATGGGGAATGTCACAGACTCTGCCTGCTGCTGAACGCATCGTTTATACATGCGTTCACGGTACTAGATACATATTACATACTGCCAATTAGCGTGGACCACACTGTAGATCATTGGGAGCCACACAACCGAATGGTGGCGCTTCAGTCAATATTCTGCATAGGACTGGTGGCGTCACATTCGGAAATGCCAACTCTCCAAACAAATCAAATGGCTTTCACATTTTTATCCTTTACACATTGGTAGTCTTGATTAATCTCGCTCATTTTTTATTTGATGGCATATTACTTTACTGTTCCTGTTGATATCATACGACATGCACTCAACTTTAAAAAAAAATCCAAATTACAAGTTATATTGCTGATTAACGGTCTCGAAATGCTTTTTATAATCACAAATCTTTAATAATCTCATTTTCATTATAATAATTTCACTCACAAATGAATATTTAACGTTTTCAACGTGATCAAAATGAATATTTGACACAAATGAATATTTAACGTTTTCAACGTGATAATAAGTTTATGATTAAGGGCATTTCACCAAACAGACTGGCATTTTTGTTGAGATTTGATTTTACGTGTAATTAATTTTAGAAAACGATCGACATTGAATAAAATTCTTGTCGTGAATTTCATCTTATGCTGACTTACTGTAAGCTGGTTATTTAATAAAATGTCATTTTTAATAAAGTAATTTACAAACATAATACCTTGTACATTTAATTCGAAAAAAAATCTCAATTTGAAGATGGTAAATTTTTGAAGAAGTTAAAAAAGTGAGACCGAATATATCTTAGCTCAAATTAAACAGAATTTTAGAAATTCAAATGATCAGGTTTGAATAAATGAACTTACCCGCCGATAGGTGCACTGGGTTGACCTTGGATCTGATTGTTCTGATTATGTCCATTGGCTGAAGAAAGCCGATTACTGGTATGAGATCCTGGCGAGGAGACAGCAGAGTTTTTACTCAATTGCTGGGACGGTTGGTCGGACAATTTACCGGACACGATGCCCGCTAGGATGACCAGCACTACGCATATCCTCCAATACCTTCTCCAGTTCATCGGACTGGACATGATGAATCCGCTGCAATATACTTCTTGACTCCAGACTTTTAGTTAAACTAATGCAGCGTTAGTCATGAAGAACGATGGTGACGCTTAAATTGTAACAAACTAGCGAGTGAACATCGTTTAATGATTTTTGAATTCAGATATTATCCGACCGTACGAAATTGGCACAGGTGAAAATTTTGATGAACTTTGACCGCGATGCACAGAAAATTAAGATAGTTTCTTTGAATTCTAGAAATGAAACTGAGGAAATATTGGATATTAATCGATGAGGCTCGTTCCCAAGAGGTTCCAGCGAATTTAACTAGAACTGAATCTCATCAAATGGAGTATGTACTCCATATCGTTTGGTCGTAATCCACACACACTGTCTCGTCGAAACCCGTAGAAAGTCAATCACCACGTGGCTTCTTCTTTCCAAAACTTATTTTCTTTGAAGATATTAGACCTTAGGTCCTGACAACTTGCTCTAGCTTGGCTTTCTCTCACCCGAAAGCCATGCAGAGCCGATTAGAACTGCTGGCTAGCTCACTCACTCATTCGCCAACAACAACCACAGTAGGGAGAAAGAGAGAGAGACAGCTCCACTTTTTTGTGCCCAAATATTTTTTAGCAACACGTCTCTCTCTCTAGAGCTGTTTCTCTCTCAAGTCTGTCGCTGCGTGATCCTGCCTCGCGCTCTACAATGTATCTATCGGCTGAACCCACATTCTGTCGCCGCTCAAGAATTACATATTTTTTTGAAGGCGCGCGCAGGCACGCACAAACATATACATGTACGAGCTGGTGGTATCGATGCTATATCAATGTTGTGAGACTCACTTTTCCTGTCTGCACTTTGACCTCTGACGACCCGAGGCTGCGCTCGGGTTGGGTTGGCGCGGCCCGCCGGATCGCACCAACTGACCCGTGATTCTGCGCGAGCGGTTCGGGAAAAAAAAATGACGCGAGGTCGTACCACATAAACGAATTTCATAAAATAAAATATTCATAATAAATTCATAATGAAATAGGGGTTGTCTCCGGGACAGCACCGGACGAAAAAAGACGACCAGAGTCGGCGAGAAACTCTCAAATAAAATACTAGAAAACACTCTATTATTCGATAAGGACAACTAACTCAAACCATTGCAACTGACGATCTTATCTACTTCTATTGTTTGAATAAACGAATTTCGTTTTTGGGATTATTTTCTGCGTTTTGTCACTAGGTGGCGCACAGTTCGACATTTAGCAGGTGACGGCAGGTTGCAATTGTTGCCGCTAGTAACGCCTTATACGCCAAATTCCAAATCGCCTCAAGTAGGTTTGAATGGAACATAATAACTGCAGTGATCAATTAACTTACTGATTTTCCAGAATGCCACCAGAGGCGCACCAATACTGCTATGGCTATGCACACTGGCAATATGTCATACATAAGTAAAATTACTTCGTTCGCCTCAAAAACCAGTGATCGCGGTTTCGATTCCGGCCGACACCTTCGGAATTTTTCGGGCGAGAGAAATTCCTTAACGCGCCTTCTTTCGGAATAGAAGTAAAATCGTGACCCGCACCTGTACGATATCGGGACGTTAATGACCCCTTACCTAGGCCGCCTAGGTTAGACAAAATTTTCAGGTTGTCCTCTGGGGGGGTGTTAAGATGTTGAATTACCGGTGCACTCCATTAACAAACATTTTTTTAAAAAGTAAAATTACAAATGTGATGTAGTTAATCAAAATATGAGTTTTTTGTAAATAAGTGTGCATTTTGAAATTATTTTACATGCTAAAGGGGAATCGAGTAGAATGCGGTAGAATGACCCAGATATATTTTGATCTTATTCACCCGTTTTCGTCTTGAAATAAAAATAGCAAGAAATCGTATGAGAAATTAAGAACATGCACTTGTATCAAGACATATGGAAATTCCTGAATAAATCACGCACTGACATATCTCGCCATAACGTCACAGTCCTCACAGTATAATTACAATTTGATTTCGTGTGTTAGTTCACAGCCTATGCTGCAGCCCATATATGGAGCATTCAGACAAATTTTGACACAGACATTTTTCCGGGTTGACTAAAAATGATATATACTTGTTAATGCCTTTATGAGTAACAGAAAAAGATGCGATGCAATATAAAATTATGATGAGGCCACACATTCGGCATGCATAGAATTGGTAATTGATTCAAGACATGGCTCACGCGACTGCGGGACATGGTCATGGTCGATTTCTATCCTTGGACTAGCGAATCCGGTATCGCCTATTGGAATTGAAATTCGATTCCGAAATAGAATTTGTACGAGTACTCGAGATAGCGGCTCAGCTTTGTATAGCCCGAGTTAGACGTAAATGAATAGGTGTTTGGTTGTAGTGCCGCCGTAATTAAGAAACCGTTCATGTATCTGAGCAATATCTGAATTTATATTTCATTTCTAACGGATACTAATTAGCTACACGCTTTTCTCAGTCTAGGAGACCAGCACCCCGAGATCCAACAAACGAAAGCTCGCCCCGGGAATCGAACCCGGGACAGTCGTACCACAAGTCAGTCATCATGTATTAAATAAAATCAAAGAATATTGGAATATTTGGGGTCGTCTCATTTTTGTTACTTAAATTGTAAAAGAAAAAGAACGACGTAGAAAGAGCTTAATTGGTGGCGCCCCCATTCGGCGGCGGTGGCCACATAATGTATGTTCTATTGCTTCTTTACGGTGGATGGCAGTTTTGAAGTTCTTCAGTGTTCTTATTTTAAACGGGGTAGCAGCATAAACATTGACCGTAATTAGAAATTGATGGGCAAGATCCATTTAGCCGTGCTAAAATCGAATGTGTAATTAAATCCGAGCACGTCGTAAATAGGTCAGAGAAACGCGAAACGGAAGTTGGCGCTAGGAAAAAGATTGACCAAGGTTAGCAGTGCATTAGCGGCAGTAAACCAATGACAACGCTATGGGGATCTAAATCTTTTGACGATATATTGACTGGACCTACTTTGTCCACTATCTTTATGGTCTCGTCACTCGAAACTGGACCACCAACTCCACTCTTAAAAGAACCGACGACTGGAATCCCGAAAATTGCGAAATAAAGCGAAGTGTTAAAGCAAGATGAAACTGGAAATTAAAAAAATGTTGAATAAAATTTGCTGATGAATCATCGACAATGTATAAAATAAACTTGCAAATATTTGGTCGCTTATCTTCTAGCGCGGCGCATACAAGAGTATAGTGTGCATGCACTATATTGCATTCAAGTACGTATTTTTGTTCACAATTTAGTAAAAAGTTCAAACGTCAAAGCGATATACACTTCGATTTCTGCATTAGGCGGCTGATTTGAAATCGACGACGAGGAATTTTAAGTGGCTCAAGGTTTCACATATTTTCCACACGCACCCCACACCCACACCAATTTGATAAAAGATGCATTTAGTTGTCAGGCAGATTTATGGGGGTTGGGGCCCCGGGATATGAAAAAATAACGCGTGATAAAAATGTAAAAACAAATTAAGGACAATACCGAATATACTATAAATTAAATATAAGTTAAAAAGTACGAAAACAAAACCATTCACAGTTTCAATAATTGTTTTAAGCGAGCAAAACTATAAATTGATTATCTCATTAAGATTTTATATTTTACGACTGATGGTCACTGTAAGTAAAAATTTTACCAAATTTTTGCAGAGACAATGTTCACAGTGACTATGAATTCCTTAAGTAAATTTTGTTTGGTAAAGGCAATGAAGTCAAGTCAGTTGTCTTGAGGAAATGAAAATTTAATAAATATTTGTTCAGTGACATCACAAGAATCGAAAGCGCGTCTCTAATGTCCGGGGCCCCCTGAGCCCTCATCCTTGGCCAAGTTCCTCCACTCTCCAACCGCATTGGATATCGCCGCGAATTGAAAACCCCCTCCTTTCTCACATTTAAAAAAGCCGGGTGCATTCGCAATAAGATTCGCAACAAATTTGTTGTCAAGCACAACTTGAGACATCACGAAGTTCTGGTCTGGGAGCTGCACAAGTCCATTAAGATTTGTCAAAACTGTAATTAATTAATTCTGACTTCGCCACCCACACAGAGAGAAGTCCCTTCATCAAGGGACGAACAAGGATACTTGCCCTTGGCACACAACATAATCAACCAATATTTAAAATTTTCTTTGAAAATCATTTTTATCGTTTGTGCACTTTTGACATTTTTGGCATTTTGCATGTACTCTAAGTAACATAGCGAAGTGGTTAGAAACCAAATTAAAAAAAAATTGTACGTCTAAACAGTGAATAACTATCGAATCATAGAGAAGGCACATATATTAGTCTATGCCCAGGGTGCAATTTTCTCTGGGATAAGGTCTGGGGTCTATCGCAAGTTCACAACACATAGAAACCAAGAACGTCAAAAATATGACATCACAATTAGGAATGTGCAACGCGTAGCAAATACACTGATGCATTCAATTTTTTTCGTCCATAAATGAACAAAAAATTAGCAACATGAAGTTTTTGAAATATATTTACAAAATCTTTTTGCCCTGCTGGTATAAAGGATATGATTTATGAAGTGATTATTCGCTAAGCTTTCTTTTTTTGTTGTTAATCTAGCAAGGGGAGAGAAGAAGACTTTGCCAGCAACAACAAAAAAATGACATTCAATGCCAAATGATGCGGCTTAGAGAACGTTGGGCGTTCTGACAAAGATAGAGAGGAGCCGATTTTTTTTTCATATTGGGAAAAAGGACGAAACTGTTAAATTAAGTGATAGTGGAATTTTTTTGCGCTCGCCTCACAAACGCGGTTCGCTCGGAAAGACCGCGCAATGTACAAAAATGGGAAGATATTTTTCTCTTCCATGACTTATCAATGACCTGACCTAAGATTACGGGCTTTAACCCTAAACCGAGTCTATTTCCCACGGGACTAGGATGTCTTCAGCATCTACATGAATATATGATGCATGTATATATTTTGTATATATACTTTATACACGAACGAGTGAGTATGTCTAAGTGTGTGTGTGTGTGGTGTCCCAAGTGGTCTTGTACACACACATTAAATTAGCTCGAGGTGTCGCTTTTGTCGCTCTGGAAGAATTTCAATCGCTGCCCGCTCATGTCCCCCCGAGTGGTGTCCCGCGTCCACTGAAGACGAATTGGATTCCGGAAAAATGCAGTCGCCCGTCGACATGTTGACACGATTAAAAGAATTTGCGCTCCACGTCAAGTGGAAAGCAAAATTTCGCCCTTGGTCATACTCCTTGATGAAATAGCGAGGCAAAGAGAACAAAAGCGGTAGAAGCTATAGGAGCCAGATTACCCGTCCATTTTCATCTTATGTATACGCGATCAAAGGGTTGAGTAACTTGAGTTCGAGTCACAAATGATTTACAAAGAAAAAGCGGCAGACTTTGAAGCATATGCCCTTAAGATAGGCGTATAGTCCAAGTAAAGTTCGACTCGTCGTAGCGCAGTTGGTTTAGCGACGGACTGTACTGGCTCGGGGGGTCCCGGGTTCGATTCCCGGCGCGGGCTCTCGATTATTCGATCCCGGGGTACTGGTGAAAATGCGCCTCTCACATAGTGCCTAAGCACCGAGAGGGGTACAGAAACTCCTGTTGTGATCCGTCACTTCAGTGAATTAAAAAGAAGAAAAAAATGGCGCTGCTTTTGTCCGTTATTGCGCCAGATATGGTGCTATTTGTAGCATACATTAAATGGTGAATTCGGGACAGGCCGAATGAAGGAGACGAACCGAGTGGCGAGCTCGCTTTTATAATAATATTTGACTATTAATTTAATTAGAACTGGTAATCCCGAATTCACCATTTAATATATATATCTAACTAAACTCCTCATGCTATTTGTAGCAATTGACAATAATCAACTGTTGATGGTAATCATATCTTGTGAGAAAGAAACTCATAAATTCTTCATTTTTAGGGACGATTCAAATTACGGTTCAACTAAAAAAAAGAGAATTTCATTATCGCCTCAATGGTACATGAGATCCAGATCCTTCTGTTGGCCTGCACAGTGGCCAGAGGTGTTGGTAGACACAGAGCATCAACCAAGAAAGGCGTCATATGTTTATACGATCGAGTCTTAAACCTCTTTGGTTCCAGTTGAATATTTAATTGAGAAAAACAGCAAGTCTTTTAAACAGAGCCGCAAAAGTGCATAGACGATGAAAATCTACTGTCCAGACACACTACTACTGTACATCAAATATAGAGTATATATATATATATATATATATAGAGAAATATATGTTCAGCCTGTTCGCCAGCTCCTTCTAAAGTGGCGCATACAAATGTGCCCGAATGGATTTGAAAAGTTCGTTATTACCAATAGTAATACAGCTGTAAAAAAAATTGACCTGTAAAATTATTTAAAAGAATGACATACATTAGTTTAAAATTAGTTTTTGAAAATAACAGGTTAACATGTACCTGTATAATTGTGCCTCTAGCTGACATGCATTTTTTAAAACTAAAACCAAACGCGATGCAGTTGGTGGCATTCTGTTTGTTCTCCGACTTGTCAAAGATATTATAAATTCTCGTTTGATTAGATAGATATTAAGAAATGCCAAATTCAAAGTTTGCACGCCCATTGTCATGTGGCCTATATTGAAACCCTTCTCGAGCTTCCAATCTCAATAATCAATAACGGGGTAGGCAAGGACCAATAAGGTGGCGGCTCGAGAAAGTAAGCCCCCATACATAGACAATGAAACGTCTACAATGTAGGCCACCTTTCACTGCCAATAAGATTTACTATGTCAGCCGTGTTACAGGCCGATTGCTTCCACTATTTTATGGACCAAAATATGGACAGCAGAAATACGAGTCCCAAAAATAATAATAAAAAGCTCATTAATGTTACGCTATTAATACGAAAGCATATTTCTGCTGTGGGGTGGTAACTGGTAACGCCAATATACGAAATACAAAAAAATAGTAACAGAGACCAAACAGGAAGATAAATCTCGCTATGCGGAAACTTCAGGCCAGTGTGATAAATGTATCGAAAAATGCAGCCGCATTCTTTATAGTCCTGCCCAGGATGCAAGTCCATTACTTGTCAGTTTTCAGGTGTATTCCTGGCGTTAATAGGTCTCCTCCCCTCAGGACTACCGTCTCTTTAACAATAGGAGATATCTGCCGCTGGACTTTCAGATTATTACTTTGATGTTATTATGAGCTGCAGAATTCCACAAGCTCTGGCAAAAAAGTATCAGAGGATTAAAGAACTTGATCTTTCATTAGGAGCTTCAGCCAAGTTCGACGAATTATACGATTATCCCGAAATAAATCCTAAGATTAAATGTTGGAGTCTGCCACGTCAAATTCACCTTATGTTGAATAGCATCACCTTTAATTGCAGTAATCTTTGTACTCGCAACATCAATGTCCTCGTGTTATACATGTAATAAGATATATCTCAACTTAGTTGAACCATCATTCGCGAAAGATTTGTTTTCAAAGCAGGTGACTAAGGGAAAAAAATTGTTTTGAACAAATTATGCAAAAATAAAAAGAAACTTGACGCCCATATTTGCATAATTGCATCAGCCTATTTTAGCATTTGGCCTCAAGTCATAAACCAAAATATTCCCGGTTACGTTAATTTAGAAACGAAATGGACGCTGCGCATTATGACTAGGTGGCGCACATTTCATCACTAAATCGAAATTCACCGCTAGGAGCGCCTAACGGGCGATAGAAAAAAAGAACAAACAATATCTTAAAATACAGAGTAGTAGATTTAAAGCCAATGGTAGTAATAACAAAGAAATGAAAAGATTGATGGACTGCAATCGAGAGTCCCCAACAAGATCGTCAATATAAACAACGTTTACTTCTGATCTTCAGGAAATAAATAATGTTTATTAACGATCTTGTTGCCGACTCTCGATTGTAGTCCATCAATCTTTTCATCTCGTTGTTAAACAACATCTACGATAATCGAACCAACTGTTTCTCTTGAACGCTACCCGAGGGCACCACTGCCACCAACAGATGATTGGGTACGTTAAAAAAAACTATAATGAACGTGGCCACTAGTAAAAAAAAATTGCGCGATCAAAAATTATTTTTCGATTTCGATGACCGAGAGAGATTAAAAAAAATTCTGCAAACAAACGCACCTGACTATAAAAAAGGGGGTTGCGACCAAACGAAAAAAATTATATAATCGGTCAATCTCACGTATATTTTGCCATCATGCAACGCATACTTGAAGTTCAGATTACAAACGTTCATGTAAATAATTCAGCTGGATACAACAACACAGGTCAGGTATGATTTTATCGGGGGCATCTGCGAGCTATACGTGCCCGGGGCGAATTATCTTTGTCCAATAGCTAACTTCTCAAGAATCCTTATCATTCTTACGAATATAATACCACCTTGGACTTTTCGATGCCGATTGAGATTGGATGGAGGAAGGCGTTTTGTATTTTATTAGCTCCATGTTTTCTTTCCACATTTTCAACGCCCCCACAACCTGTTTCTCCCCCACCACAATTTCGATCACAATCGACACTGCGATAGATGTAAGAATAAAGTATAGCACAAACACAAAATAAATTACAACATTGATCAGGTTGTGATAAAAATGTATTTTTTCTCTTTGAATACAGAATCGTAAATCGTGTAATGAGGTGCAAAGGCCAAGCTATTATAGATGAATATTCATTATTAGTCCATCCAATTAGATCTAGTTTTGTAGGTGCAGATCACAGACCACGCCTTGGACAGAGAAAAAACGACAAGAGTAATATCCTATTGACACCCTTTCAACATATTTAAGGTTCATAGTTGAAATTCCGACGCTTACCATCAATCCTCTGGATCCAACTGTTGGTGGTGACATCATCGTCAAACATGAAACAAGAAAATAAAAAGTTTGTTATAGAAGTTCTAAATGTTTTACATATTATATATATGATTCAATTTTTTTAGATTTAGTTTGTGGTCATGAGAGGATGTTTAACTCAGCGATTACCCTTCACGTTGGCATATATTTGGGCGTGTTGTTTAGTTGGAATATCGATCCAGAGCAGTTGTCAGTGACAAGTGTTAATTGAACTGAATGCCATTTTTCATCCTTTGCATTCTGAAATGCAATAACCGATCTGCTCAGTCTGCAGTTAATATTTAGTACCAGTTATATAATGAGGTTCGTGAGCGTAAATATTGATTGAGAGACGGTTCGAGACCTTTTTATCTGTTTGGTTATGAAGTTTGCGAGCACAACCAAATCACCCGCACGTCACGGAAACAAAACAAAAGTAGAGTTACTCTCTCTCTGACAACGAAAACATATCCAGGGTTTATTTATGAAACCGCAATTCCGAACGTACGAGTAGTTGGCATAGATTGAAATGACATAGATTCAAGAAATCAGAAGTATCACTCTTCAATTAGTAATCACTAATCAACCAATACCCAATACTGAATCGAGTTCAAGTTGGGTTTGCTTTCCACTCAATTTTCTCAATTTCTTAAAAATATCCGGATGTAGTTTGTGTTCAGCAATAACTTGATTGTAGAAATTGCGGGATGTTGCATGATAATATTTTTTATTTACATACAAAGTGAAAGCACGCCTACCAGTGCTGCAACGATGATTGTCCAATTGAGGTTTTGTCTAACATATGAAGTCAAGTTTGTTTTTACGATTTAAACATTTATAAAGATAGCTAGGATCATTAGCATTCATTCTCTTATCGTAATTTCTACCGCCACATTTTTATAGTCTTTTTCTCTCTCTCTCTCTCTCTCGCTGAAGACAAGAAAACATAACGCAAGAGCGGAAGAATAAAGTGTAGGGGATAATATGAACCCCTTCGGAGATTAGTACTGTTTACCCCATGCTGGTAGCTGCACAATAATCCCTCCCTTTTTTCCAGTTCCCCCTATCTTCATCAGTTCGTATACGCAAAAAATCGAACAGCAAACAGGTTATTCCTGAATTATTTAGCAGACATACGAGGGACATTCACAATATGCTGCGATGAAATATGAAACTTTTTTAGTTCTTCAAAAAATAAATCGCAGCGAAAGAATGCATAACTCTAGTCGAAAGTGATTTTCCTCATCCAAAATACAACCAGGGCAACATCAAGGGGTTCAAAATTGAAGACATTTTGAAACCGCTGTTTAATTGAATTTCTTGTTATTTATATTGTTCCATTACAACTGTTATGTTCTGCTAAAAATAATATAAATATTTAGCAACTACAGGTATTGTTATAATCGATTATCTCCTATTCGTCATGCATTGACGTTTTTGATTATTCAAACGTTCATGATCTTGCAAATAAGATCATTTTAATTTGCATGGGCACCTGTCCTTATTGTTGCCTATCCGCATTGTATTTGATATCTAGTGTCGAAGCACTGAGACGGGTACAGAAACTCCTGTTGTGAAATACACTTCAGTGAATTAAAACAAAAACAAAAATATCTTTACAAGAATAAGCGCACATGATCTCCAAATTACATTTCCCATTATAATGACAGTTTTGCCACAAGGAAGCCCTTCTGATGAACCCTCGGCATTGCCACGTTAAAACTATTTCCTCTGTTAAAACACAATTGGACGAGCACGGGACGGAGCCGTGTAAAATCGACCGATCGTCGATTTTTTAAACATATTTTTCGTGTGCAGTAGCCATCACTCGATTCAAATGATATTTATTTCTCTGAGATTTCAAACTAAGCGCGGCAAACCTCTTTGCTCGGCAATGAAAGCGCACTGTATTGACGGTCGGATGGAAAGATTTAGCTAGGGCGCTTTAGATTAGGCTTTGTCAATCTCCAGTCATGCCTTCTTTGTTTTTCTTTTATTTGGGTGGAGCATCATGATTCTATTGAATATAATTGTACTCTGTAATTGTAATAAAATCGCCCAAAAAACTACAATAAAGACTTTATATTCCTAATTTGTCCGCTACATTTTATTCAGCGCAAATGGGATTTTGGAATTGATCAATTTATTTAAGTTAAACTAATTAAATCGTCTTTATCACCCGTGGTACTTGCTTAAAGAGGGTAACTTTCATCAGTCATCGAAGAAAATCAGGTCGAGGTGTTTATTCACCGGCACCTTTGATGTTTTGTTCAATTGAATAAAATAGATTTTCACGAAGAAATTCAGAAATTATTTGCCTCAATTTGGTTAGTGATCAGGGCACGATAAACAAATATTGCAAAGGACACTTCGGAATTTTAAGAGAAGATTGTCCCATCATTATCATTGTCACTTATCTGTTAGATTCACATATACAGGTATCATATATATTTTGTTTAAAATAAGATAGTGCAAACATGGCTTTTGGATGAACACGGATCGAGATGAGATAAAACACCATCTGGTGCGTGATTGTCGCGCAGATGATCCTTTCTCCTCAGGCATTCTGCGCCTCACTCATCTCTCTAGAGCTCTCTCCTTAAATTCAGTTGGTGGTGGCCAAAGCGCGTTCCGAAACACAACTCGGCGTATTGACCCACATCTTGGAACGTCAGATATTTCGCCTCGTCATTATTTGTGCACATTTAAAAATATGAAATGCGAGGGGATGATGACCGAATTTAGCTGGTGGCACGAGACAGGCACGAGATGGAACCCGGTGGGCGTTCCAACGCAGACCAGCTGCTTTCAATGAAATGTTACTACACTTTTTGGATTTGCTAGTCAAACCGACAAGTTACATCCACCAGGCTATCGAGAGTACTAAACAAACTTGGCGCTCTATTTGACGCGTGTCGCACTTTAATTTCTTTTAAAAAAATGTAAATAGATTAACAAAAAAAACTATTTATATTAACCTATATGAACAACTTTTGTTATGTTAATGAATTTTTAAAACAATTTATCAAATCAAAATCAGAATTTGCACTTTTCTTTTAAATTTTTGCCCGACTTTTTAGTCGCCCCTCTGCGACTGAGTCCTTAGGTGCCAAACCCCTCATCTCCCTCTATCCCCCCTCCTCTGTATATCGCTTTATTTTACAGGTAGTATTTAAAAAAGCACAATTTTAATTGTATTAATGCATGCTTCATGATAATTTTCAGCACAAAAAGCAACACATAAATTCATGAATCATTTTTTTCTAAAACCATATATATCGTTTTCCGTGAGCCGATGTCGTCGCATCGGTCGATTCTTAAGCTCACATATTGGGCGTAGCAATTGCAAGTGCATTCGTTACACGCGTAATAGTTTCAATTTTATTATTTTAAATTTCACTATAGTGTACACTACAAAATTTTCTGTACCCCTCTTGGTGCTTTGTCACTATGTGAGGGTCATTTCGTAGAAGAGTTCGCGCACTTGTAACGCTGGAAACATCTTGTGATCGGCAGAAAGACCGTGCGCACAAAACGACGTGAGGCTCAGAGAAAAAGACTGCGTTTTTCCCGAGATAAAGATAGAAAAAAAAAAGATATTCATCGTCCAACTTTTCCACAGCGGTTGCCAATCGTTAGCAACTTTTAAGGGGAAACCTATAGGAAACACCCCCGCACAATAAAAGATGTACGATCATCATCATCATCATCTCTCTACTGCCACAAACACGGAAAGAATTTATCTTCACTCGCATCTGGGGAAATTTGTACCGCTTGTTGACCTCATCACGCAGCTTAGTACGCCTCACTCACTGAAGGTACTCTTCGTCCGTCCTCAAGAATAACATCGGGAAATCACAAGAATTATCGCAATGAATGTGAGCATCTCCCATATTCTTGAGTTTTTCGTCACAATTGCAGCAAAGTAATTGAGCAAAGTAATTGAATCACCTTTATCAGAGTTCAGTACTTAGTATAACCGTTACACACGATAAATCGAGTAGTTCATTACAATTACAATTACAATATGTACCCACAAGCTGCCCTAGATGACACCAGTTAAGAACAAGGTGTGGTTGTTCTATCCCAACAGGCCTTTGATAACTCGATGTTGCTTTCGGCACTGCCCATGGTGATAGATGGAAAAGGCAGAGACATTTTCGAGGAAACTCTTTTCGGGAATCATTTTTTCTTGCGGAAGAACAAAGCTGGGTTTGTCATTGACGAGCGAATCAATTCGCTAATCGTAGTTATTGTGTATCCACCGCTCTGAGCATGATTGCTGACCGCAAATGCAGTTGTCACGCCTACGCCCTTGCAAGTACATGTCACGCCTCCTGAGACCTAGAATATTGCTCATATCGTTGATGAGGTAAATGGTGCAAGAGACAATTTGCCTACCAAATTGAAAATCGTTCTTAAACTTTCTTCGCAAACGTTGGCCAAAAAAAGAAGGTTTATGAATTTCTCCAAACGAATTTCATTAAGAAATTATACAGCGAGCCACTGGTACGGTCATTTAGCAGATATCAATAACACCAACTCAATACCAGGTTTCTGCTGTGAGATAATTATGCCATGCAATTATACTGTATTTTTAAAATGTTGATATTGTGGTTTTCTCGCTATTAGTTAAGGAATCGAATTAAAGTGCGTGAGGTGATTTTTGGGCTGATCCGATAGTTCCGGATAAAGTGAGATATCTTTTAGTGTGTAAGTGCGATGTTTTTCCTGAATTATGAGTTTTTTTAATAATCGTTTGCTTCGCGTATATAGCCAAGAACGATTACCGTGATAAAAAATAATGAGAATAGGACGTCTTGAATATATAGAATAAATAGCAAGATGTGCCCCGCACAGCGCCGGACGATAAAAGACGACAGTCGACGACAAACTCTTTAAACAAAATAATAGCATAACTATTATTTAATAAGAATAAACCAAAATGAAAACCACAGCAACAGACGAAAAACAAGAACGATGACAATTCAGCTGATGATCGCAGTGATGCGATCATCACAGCGAAGTGAAGTCTACTTTGGTAAATATTTTATGAAATTTATTTTAAATCATTTAAATTTTCCTCGGGAGATGAGGATGTGGGAGGACTCGGTAAGTTGCAGTGGCTTTCATTCAAAGTTTGTCGCCGAATCCGTCCGTCTTTTTGCGTCCGGCTCTGTCCCGGGCACAACTTGATATTTACTATTCCGTGATTAGTTTCAACAAATTTCTGAAAATAATTACTGCCCAAGAAACGTTCCCAAACTTGTCTAACTTGGGTGCGACAATACGAATTTCATAGTGGCGCTTTTGGATGTTGGGACTGAATTGTACAGGTGGTCTGAGGAGGACCTGAACGTAAAGAGCCAAACGAACAGTCGATGTTGGGGTTTGATGAAAAGGTCGGGCTAATCATCGGGACACGTTTCGTGTTCAACCGAAACGGCGCCTTCACGCCTGCACACGCGCCTCACAACGGCCAGCCCCAACAGGGAAATCCAATTTTCACCAACTCTTGGCTAAGCTCAAGGCACGTTGCATTTGGGGGCCTCGGTATTAGCTGATTTTTGCTCTACACACATTCGTCACACGTGTATTGAATTGTGTTGGGAGACTTTGACGCTGTGCAGTTGATTAGTGCTGATGCTGTTTACGTCCGGTCCGACTAAATGGTTAACTTTCGTCGCTTTTGTATTATTATAGACCGAAGATGACGGAGTTGGGGGGGAGGGGTTGGGAGAGTCAAGGTATGGGATAAAACCATTGACGCCCTCAGACTGCTTAAATCAATCGAGAAAATTGACCAGGAACATTAAAGGAAGACATTTGTTACGCAACATTCCACTGATCCCCCGAACTACCCGATTTAATTATATTTTAAACTATTACCATTTTCAAAATGTCACTACTATACATTTGAACGAAATTTTGTAGGGTATATTTCTTTTATATGCGTAAGTCAAAGAGACGTTATTCGAATCCCGGCAACTGCGAAACAAATTTCTGATATTTGTTACAACTTATACAGTTACAGCCGAAGTGTCAGGATAGCTAATTAATTTGTCATTTTGGTTAATCGACATTTTCGTGACCATTCTTTAGGATTTGAATACAAGATTTATCCTCTCTCCGAATCCGAAGCACACCGAATCTGTCTATAAAAATCATTGGAAAAAACCGCGAACAAGTCACGAAGATTCCCATTTTGGATCACAGTCCACCAATTTCATGTCGTCATCATCCTATTCTATCCTATTGAAGCTCCGAATTCATTTGGGAATTTCCAGGTGACGCCACCATTCAGAGCTTGACCTTTCCAACAATTTTACTATTTTAGTGTGTCACAGATAAAAAGATTTACTGACTGGAGGATTTTTCCACTCCGGAACCATTTCAATCTCGAGATGTCGACACACTGTCATGTTGCAAATCGCTTAAATTTGTGGGTGACTTTGTATAGAAGAAAATTGTGCAGGTCATTGAGCGCCATTTGGTAGAATCAAATAAATACTTAAACCCTGAAAATTGATTTTATTTTGTAATGCATTATTAATAACTTTTAAAAATAGACTTTGATGCGAGATGTTTTCCATCCACTCTCCGCAAGCAATCCTATTTTTAGCATTGAAATGCTCGCTGCAAATGGACAAGTATCGATAACACCTATGCCTTATGTCCACGCCCAATGAAATAGGACTTTTAGCACAGACCTCCCGGGGAAGTAAAACTTGACCCCCTCCCTATGAGAAGACGAAACGAATTACATGAAAGGTCAAGAGTTACTTCTATTATGGCAAATGAGCCAGTATGGAGCGATAAAAACGAATACCGAACCACCGGAATACTTCAGAGTGTCGGAAAATGATTACTATTCAGATAGACTACGTTTTGTCTTAGAAAAAAAGCGAGAAATACAGGGTTGAGCTTAGAATAGGGTTCAAATGTCCAATAAACAATAAATAACTGCCTGCAATAAAATCATTGACATTCCATTGAATGAAATATTACTAAATACCACACGAAATAAATATTACTAACATTATTCAGTTACTGTTATTTTTATTAAATTAATGTTGTAAGACCAATTTTCAATAGAAGTTGGTCAATGCAATTTCGCTTCAAGGAGACAATTCTTTTCTCATAATCGAATTTATTCTCAACTTAAGCGGATTTTTTTGATAAAATTGCTCCGAAATAGTCTGTGCTGTCCAGCATTGCCTCAATTACAAATGGAATGCTACCCCTGATTACTAGGAAATCACTAGTTGCACATGTGCTAAGCAGAGAAGCTCTCATGCGTTCAAATCGAGCGCGATGCGCTAGACGATTTACTTATTTTTGTTGAAATTAGCTTCTGAGGTATTTGTTATAAGGAGGTTAAGGAGGTCCACCAGCGTGTTCGCCCTAAACCCTCCCCCCCCAGGAGCGACCCGGTAATTTTGCCTAGCCCAGGCCTAGTATAAGCTACCTAGGTAGGGATCTTTAACGATTACCAGACATCGTACAGGCACGGGTCTCACGGCTTTACTCCCATTCCGAAGGAAGGCGTGCGTAGGAATTTCTCTCGCTCGGTCGGGAATTGAACCCGCGATCACGAGAATAACAGTTCGACAGGCTAACCAATACGCCACCGAGACTCCCTGAAAATAGCTTGTATGCATCAGAAATGGAGGGAGTAGGATCGAACAATCGCTATAAACAATCTGACAGGTGGGGAAATTTCGAGGATATCGAAATTTCCGTTTCTACGCATCACGACCACAAATATCCATTGAAAAACCGCCTGTCAGATGCGCCGCTCGAAGAATTGGTTCTACAGGCAGTACCAATACATTCTACATGTACATGCGTAGGTAAGCGCGGTTATACCCACGAAAACCCATGATTCCATGAAAGATAACTTTTTAAACCATAGTCATCATTTTCAAGTACTCGAAAGAGGGGGATTGATGGAGGGAGGAATTATATCAAGTGCGACTTTCTCAATGCCTGAGTAATCATGCGGACCAGCCGTCTTAATTGACGCTATATCTTAATAGACGACCTCAAAATAACACTTGATGAGAATGTGCAATGGCCAAACAATGAAAATATCGGAAGCAAATCGTTAGTTTATCCGGAGTTGGAATATTGAATCTGAATTTTGATCTGACGCGTCGATCAAAATTTCAAATTTAAAGGTTAATTCACAACGCAACCAACAATGAAATCGTTGATTTTGAACAATATAGATAACGACTTGTGTTTTTTCCCGAAGTATTGTTTATAAGGTTGCTAATTGTGTTGATTGGATTGACAAATTATTGTGAATCACCGATGATGGTAAACTAACTGACTTTTCTATTTGTGGTCTCCAAAATCGATTGTTGAAAATATTGCAATATCCGTAGATAACGTCAGAAATGCTCGTCGGGGAATATCTTGACACTTCAATCGCCATCGACTTTGCACTAATGCGTTAATAAGGGTCATTCTACACGTTTTATATTCCGTTATGTACAGCTATTAGCTCAAGTTGTTCTTAATTTTAATATTTTTTAATTAGCTGTTGGCTGTAGCCTAATTAATTTTTTCCCCTGTGAGATGTTCTACAATTGTATCCTTCAAACTCTTACTAATACATTTCTTTAAAATGATCTTACCTGTGCGTTGAGCTCACTTCGCATAACAGCGTCAAATGTAGCCAAATACAGCACTCATGTTGCCGCTGTTTAGCGTGGGCGTAGGGGAAGGGTGCCGGTGGGGTGAGGGTGGAGTGAGGGGTGCTGGGAGATGCAATAACTAGCCCAATTCGCATTTCAACGGCCACGTGAGAGAGAGAGAGAGAGAGCTAGAGACGGTCAGACCACCCTCCACCACAGCCACCTCCACCAACAACAAAAAAAGCTCAACACAAAGAACTAAAACACGAAAACCCATTATTAAAGTAATCGTTGCTGCTTAGCGCTGACGCCCATGACGTTTTCTGGTAACTTAATTGAAAACGTGTGATATTGGAGGCGGGGAGGAAAGCAGTCTGTGAGTATGATGCGCATTTTCAGTTGCTGGTCGCGTCGCTAGGTTCGCCCAAGTCGGTGGGCGAACAGCGCCACTTTTCATCATTACAAAAATACAAACCTAATGCTAAAATTTGATGGTGATGGATGGAAAAAAAAATATTTTTAAAATGCAAATTCTGTAGTTATAATATTTAGTGAATAAACGTGATCATTAATTTTACAAGTACTTGGATATAATCTCATATTATAAAACATGATCTCATGTTTATCTGTTCGGAGACTAACTCCCGAACGGCTTAATGAAATTGAATAAAATGTTACCTCCTGATACTACATCACCATAGTTCGCTAGCGTCCCATTTTCAGATCTCGATTTTGAATATTTCACAATAAAAAAACCGTTCACAAAATTCTACTAATCTCCCATTCACCTCAAAAACAAAATATGGCGTCTTCACATCAAACGCATGACGTTGTCGATTTCACGTGACAACAAAGCACACCAGATTACAATTCCAACCACATACATTTATATTTATCGGAATAATATTTTCAATATAAAAACCAAATAAACTAAAATAACATTTTAAAAAAAATTAAACAAAAATTTAAAAAAAACAATTTGTTTTCAATTTGATATATCAATTGTCAAACGTTTAGAAATTTTTCAATACATCACCACATCAAACGAATTACGTTGTCGATTTCACGTGATATAACAATTCCAAGAACATACCGAGCTATTTACCGGAATAATACTTTTTAAAAAAATCAAAGAATATAAAAAACTTTATTAAAAAACAAAATTAAGCAAATAGATATTTTAAAAACGATATTCTTTTTTGATTTGATATTTCAATTGATTGTCAAACGTTTGGAAATCCTAATTTTTTAATATAAAAATACCATATTGAGGCACTACTGCATGACGTTATTATAGCACGTGAAAATTCGAATTTCTCACACGATAACATCCAAAATGAAAGAATAAGAAGGAACGCAAGATTTAACTGAAATATAAATAACCACACCAGAAAATTAATGTGAAAACCTCACTATGAACTGTACCGTCCCAATTAAAAAAATAATAATAATGACTGCTTATTATTTTTATTGAATCTTAAATTATTAAAAAATTGATACTACTTATTATTTCGATTGAATCTCAAATTATTTGTTGCAACCCCTCAACGCATGTACAGTACACGCATTTCTCGCGCTTCACACCTTTCTTCATCTTGTCATTAATTTCCTTCGACACCAACTGATTCGCTATTTAATGAAACCCCACCAGTTCACTAAATCCACCCTAATATGGTGAGTTCAGTTCTAACAACAGCGAGCACTCACTTCACAATTTATCGTCATTAGGTCGCCTCAACGCCACTCGCGAGTACAATTCCCGCCCTCTTACATAATGTTGTCGTTTCTCTCACTATACCCGAGAGGCTCAGTCATAAACTCTTTGATCCACGTAAACGGTATTTCTTGGGGACTTCATTACGGTCCCTGCGTGCATTTCTAAAGGAACGGTTGAGAAGGATGGTGGGGTGGGGGTGTGGAAACGAAACAGAGCTGCACACACACAGGTTGACAGGTACACACACTACACCCGCATTTCTGTTGAAAAGTCTAAACAGCGCAGAAGGTCGACCCTCCTCATTGTAGTAGTGGTTGACCGCAAACGACCCAACCAGCGTCTATCAGCTTCCAACTGGTGGCCATCTTGTTTACACTTTTTGAAGGAGGGACCAACCATTTGGTGCACTTTGGCTGCATCGTTAAGAGTTGGGGGTAGAATGGGGGGAGTATAGGGGGTGGGGGAGGGTTGATTGCTTGCTTTCGGGGATGAGAGAAAAATTCCGTGACCAAAAATGTTCACACGCTCATCTCTCGACATGGGAGGTACCGTACTGGCCGTCAGCAGTGCGGACCTCCATGGACAGAGGGTGTCGAAATGCGCGCGCGAGATTTTTCAGAGGAGGAAGAAAAAAATCGCCCGTCGAATAACCGCTTTGCTAATAATATAAACCACAGTGAGGGTGCGATTTCAGACGAAAGTCAAAAAAACATCGCAACGCTCGAAAATCACATTCCTTCGATACGCAAAATCAAGTTAAAGAAATCCTGAATCCTCTTTGCTTTCTTTAAAATACCAGATGTCAAAAATCTACATCATTTTTCCATCTCGTCATCCGTTTAGACGAAATGAACTCACTTTTGTAGCACATCGTAGTGCAAGACGTCACTGCCTTTTAGTTCATCAGAATTTCTAGTTGGTTTGACGTCGACTTGACATTCTTGTTTGCTCAGGTCATATACTCGTGACGTCATATTTTCTCATTCATATATTTTCGCAGCGGTCGTCGAATGCAATGCAATGAATTTAGTCACCAGTCAAATTTCAAAACACTATGAGCAAGAATGAAAATGACCGGATACTTTCGCCATACCTTGACATGCGTCAAAATACCATCGTGCGAATCAGTCTTTTCTCTATAAACGCCTTAAGCTAGCTCATTTTTCCGGCTTCATACACAAACTGAAATTGTTTTCTATGTGATTGTCTAATTAATGATCTTTTCTATTCGCCGAAAATTGTGAATTTGCCTAGTCGACGGAGTGACGCAACGTGTGACATCACTTCGTTCATGATGGAGAGTAGAACCGTCAAACCATCTCATATCGAATGACGTCACTGTGGTGAATATTTTTCGTCGGGTGCAGAGAGAGACTATTAGGAGAAGCGACGCCAACCCTCGACTCATGATCTGTGGATAGATTCGCTGCTGTCCAAGAGTAAGAACAATCCTTAAATTCTTGGCGTTGCCTAGTTTGACTCGTTCTTGGAGAATGGACTTGACACATGCCGCGTCAGTGAACGGTCCATGGTAACTCCATATACTGAGCTCGGCCTGACTGCTTGACTGTCAAGTGGCACCACGCTTATAAAAACTCACAAAAACAACTTGAAGAGAAGTTTTTTCTTGTGCTCGAGTCACAAAAAAGGAAATACCCCACAGTTTGTGTGTTGTTTATTATTCGGTTCAGTGATTTCACATTCCGCGGGCGGCGCGATACCGTGGTCCGCCATTTTGACCACCCTAGTTACTCGTGTGACAGATGTGTCGCCCGGCAGAGGGCAGCGCGAGACTTGAATGTGTTTCAGTGATGCAGGCCAACGCCGACTTGCCCCTCCAAGTCATAGTTTCTAATCGAACTTTACAAGAAGTCAAAAACTT
>JAQGBY010002239.1:0-24075 GCA_034698785.1 Mycogona germanica
CCTCACATAGTGCTTAAGTACCAAGAGGGGACGTAAGGCCTGTAGTGCGGTTGACTACAGTTGATTAAAAAAAAAAACTCGCAGAACAGAGTGTTCTGTATTTATGTTAAAGTTTGATTGTTACTTCGATTTTTGGCATGGTTGATTAAATTGTTGAGTATCCATGGAAATTAGACGTTGAAGCCACTGAAGCGTTAGTGAACAGGGCAATTTCTTGATTAGAATGGCAGTAAGATGGTCGTTGGCTCTTTTCTCTGTAATTAAAATCAGGAAATTAATTAGATAGAGGATAAGCGTTCGGTCGATTGAACCATTGACATTTGGCGCCGTGCTGAAGAGCCACGGTTACCTAGTTACTCTTTCTTAATCAACCAGTCGTCTTTCACTCCAAGACAGTTCAGGCGACAATATGGGTAGTCGAATGTCTGACACTTAACACATCAGTTCCTCGAGTGGTCCATTTGTATGTTGGACCATTTGGCCACGCAGAAATTTTATTGCGAGAGAATCCTGAAAGACTTTGCGTGAAGTTAATGAATCAAACAAATCGATTAACTCATTGGTTTTACAGAACACTTACTATCCGAAGTGTCCGTCCTCTCCTGAGATAATTAAACTGGAAGTGCTGTTTCATTTTAAAAATAAATAATTTTTTTAATCAAACCGTACTTCTTCGTTTGGTGATCGGACCCTTACAACTACTAAGTTCTGTGACGTGACAATCTACCTTATGTAATTTATAATTGTATTATTTGATTTTAATATTATTCATCGTAACTCTGCATATAAATATTTTGTTTTAATGATATTGTATAGGGTAAATACTATTATAAAAAAATTCTTTCCCAGTTTCAATGATTTTTTTGTATTGATTTGTCAAAGCAGTACATCGATTGCTACTGCCACTGCGACACTGTGGCTATCGCTTGTCCTCAGCTTTAAGAAACTCTTTCGTATGAAATATTGATCCTATCGGCGACCTGTACATAACAATTCAAAAATGTTTCCTTTCCATTCATCCCACTTCAGTCAGCCTTTTTCATCTACTCAACAAGCAAGCATTTAAAAAAAAGTAGTATACGAATTCCTTGGCGAATTCCGTAGGTCAACTAAATTTCCGCGCCGACGGCGTTCGAACGTTTGTATAGCTCTCATCCTTTGAAAGGTTTTCGTTTTTATAGATTGTAATAATAATGTTAGCAGTGAGTGGACGACTTTTTATTAAATGCAAAACTTCTTGCAGCAGGATTTTACACGATAAGATACGAATGTTTCAATTGATTACACTTTGGTTTATTTGCTTTGCTTTAAAATAGCAATACTAGTATCTATATATGTACTAGTAAATCTTGTTATTAAAATATCGAACAATTTGGTATTTTCAGGTAGTTTGTGTTGTGATTAAGAAATTAAAGTAATATACTAATTGATGTTCTTATCTTCATGGCGGTTATTTTCAAATTTATAAACTCATTGCGTGTGTTGCACATGTACGGTAAACTTATTTTAATATACCTTTTGTGCGATGCTGAGGAATGTACCCACTAAAATAAAGCCACTAATGTTGTTTGAGTTATATCTACTTAAATATATTCCTTCATAGTATAATAGATACACCGCATTTTGAAAAAATTCTACCTTATTTTCATTTTCGTAATATTTAATACTAATAAACGAAAGTTGCAGTTTCATCGAAATAAGTTTCTGGTCTCTCGACAATACAGAATAGGGGGGCAATTAATTTTTTGTTGTTCCGAAAACAATAAATTACAGGGCACGATGGAAAGTAATTTTGGCATATCTATTTCTGCATATAAAAAAATATTTTCTGTGGATATAGCCATACATACGCAACTCACGCTAGCATCAAAAATTTGCATGTCATGCGCGCAAAGGCATGCATCACGAAGCAAATTCTGCTACCATTTTGCGGCGTTGAATCCATTCTTATTTTGTTGCTGGATCAGTTGTGGCAACTCGGTCGACGCAATGTGTGTGTGCCAGACGGTCTTTACCTTTCTCTCTCGTCAACTAATCTCGGCTTAACGCGTGCCCTGGAATTACGGTTTTATCTTTCGCCTACTTGCGAATTGGTATTGGCTCCTTGCATTAAGGTGTGTGGTGCCTTGCCGAACGAGCATTCGGCACCGAAATGTCGTGTCGAATGCAATACCCTTTTTGGGTTTAATAAACAAGGCGTCCGGCGCCATCTACAGATTCTAAGATGAATCAATACGCTGCTGGCAAAGTTGGTGGAGTACGAGGGAGGCGGGCGCAACGTACGGCGGCGCACACGGCCACGCAATAATGAACGTCGCGCACGAGAAAATGACATATCATTAAAATTGCAACGGGAGTGCTTGATTACTTCTTCTCTTGTCTGACTCGCCCATACCGTTTGCCAACAATGGGCCTCTTTCGTGTAATTCTAATGCTCCTGAGACCCAGCCAATGAAATAAGCGAGCATTGGAAGGGCGGGGAAGAAAATCACGAACGTGATTGGGCGGTTAATCCCCTCTTTCGCTCTCCCGGCACGTTCGCCGTCTTTTATTTGTTGCAACGACCGTCACGTTAAATCCCTTCCAATTCTTATAGCAATCCCAACTAAATAGTTCGCCACTATATTGGTAAATCATTTTAAAAAAGAATAATCCTAAAATTATTCTAACCGTCTTTGAGCCTATTACGTTTCTTGGAGCAGAGCAGACTAGTACGTACTCTGAAAGCGCTCTTTAATTTATCAAAACAAATTTAATTTTGTCCTGTCGTCGAATACGGTTTGTATCATTAAGGGAAGTACCCCATAAATAATTTTTAAATCACGACAAATTAAAAGAAGGCAAATTCTAATAATAGGAAACCGCATATTGTTTCGCAATTAATTGTTCAAGCGTCGCGTGCTTTGATTCTGTCAACATGAATAGTAGCACGGTGAGCGATCCATCATATTATTTACAAAAATGAATAAATCCTAGATTTGTCGCATGCCCGGACCTGGTATAACTCCAGTTCGACCGAGTGCAGAAACACCTTCACCGATTTGCTAAATGTTGGGCGTTTGCGAAGGAGTCTTTCAGCAGCTACACATCTTTCATAATTGTTTACTACATAACGACGATCGTTTGAGCTGTTTAATGGCGCCGATACAGTGAACAACTTATCTTCTGTGAACAAGATAAAATCAATAAGATCTTTTCTTAGCAGCCTTTTGGATCGTTCCAGTCTGGCCTTCTTAATTGTTAGCATCAGTCAGTAATGTGGCGCGCCACTTATACGGGAAATAAAATTAAGCTGATGTGCAGCGCCACCTATGCGCGACAAATTTGAATCTCTACTAATAGTAGAACACAAAAGTAGAACACTGAAAATTGTCATCTAAGTTGAATCATTTTTCACGAAGTTGTGATATTTCTTATTAGAGGTGCTCGTTTTTATGGATCATGGTACATAAAAAGAAAATCGTCGTCTTAACGTATTACCAAAAGATATGGTCCATCCGAGGACTGTCAGGTGGAAACGGCGACAGACAAAGGCGACGATTAACGCTCTCACGTGGTTTTTAAGTTAAGTCTTGCCAACTCGATTGTAGTCGTTTCCCTCAACCTGTTCTGGACTTGTTACCGTTTTCTTTCAAAATAGTTCAACAAATTTGAAATGATTTCATTTACAAACCACGTGAGAGAGTTAAGAGTGTGGTTAAAAGGTATCATTTTGCTTTGCGATGTACTTAACGATTTTGAACTACTATTAAAATGTTAGAAGTTATCGAGATTTGTGCAATTTTTAAACGTCACGGGACAACAGGCGTAACTTTAAATTCGAATACTTTACTTTTCTTTATCCAGACACAGCTGAGGCATGAATGACTAAAGTGGTTGGGCTTTATCTAAACTCTTACTGAAGAAACACACTTTTTGCGTGTTCGTGTACTAGAATTATTTTTTATTATAACCGCTTTTTACTTTAGAAAATGCTTGTCAATATTTGTTTTTATGGATTCACAACTAGTCCTGCTTGACAAAGTGCTGTTATATTGTAAAATTTATCACCTTTGTCACTGTTGCACCTGTGCACGAACCCAAATCATGGCAGTCTCTTAAAAGTTTTTTAACGTTTCTAATATTTTCCTTTCATATATTTTGATTTTAATTTAATAAACCGCGTTAATACTGCACCATGTCTACCGCAGTTTGCTTCAATCGACTCACCGAAACACCTCCGTAAGGCTTTTTCGCTGGTCCGATTCTCTGAATGTTAACCCGGGAATCGGGGGTTTGCTCGTCTTCGCTCAATTTTAAGCAATGGTTCCTGACAGTTACGAGAACAGTTTAAGCACTTTTTGACAGCCGAGACACGCTCCGCATTTTTCTCAATAAATATTTTTTTTCCTTACTGACTCTCTTTTATGTAGTTACACTGGCTTGGGCTGGTCGAATCATTGAATTGGATACCGATGCCAATATCAGTTTAAAGTTGGCGTTCTCTGGGGCGTGAGAAATGGTGCCCTGCAAGGCATTGGCTCCATTACAATGACAACCCGTATTTTATTTAACTTTTTAAGATTGATTGATTAAAATTTTGACGAACTTGACTATTCTACAATCTTCTTTTCATTCATAAAGATTGGGGGTGATCAGTTCAATTTTAGCGTTAACTTTAAACTTCAATTATGGATGCTGCGCATTATACCAATTGTATTAATTTTTGTTCTAATTAATCAGAGTTGCGTAGCAACATAAACAACGTCTTGTCAAGTTGTGAATAATTTTGTGAATCGAATTTTTTTCGACCATGCTCGTTACCTTTAAAGATGGGCTTAAAAAGTATTCCCTTCCCCGAGACATTTTTATCGATTTTTTCGAAGGCGCTTTGCCATTTCGGCGTAATTGTTCGTTCAACGATAATTTAATGCAAATTTTATGCGCTTTTGATTTAGTTTTTTAATACAAAAATGATAAACGGCAAAACGTAACGCCGCCGTCCTAATAGGCTATTCATATAGTTAAAACGACTCTGCGAATGTAGGCCACGTTACGCGAGTAGACCTCACAGGTCCATATAGATAGATGGTATCTGCATTTTTATTTTTCGGTCGGCTGTAAACCTTGGTAATAGCCGCAGCTATGCATAATCCGCCAAATAGATTAGCACACGCCGAAATGTAACTTCCTACCTCCTCCACCTCCCCCCCACCCTTCCTCCTTCGCCGCCCTGCAAAAGACGTGTCATGTGAGATAGCGACGCGTAACTTTGGACGCCAATTAAACCGGTTAAACACATTTACGACACCATTTAGGAGCCACGCGTGCGAGGCGTCGTCTGGCGTGATCGAAATATCCAACTAGGACCCCTCCATATAATATTTGAACAACTTGTGACAGGTTGCGTCTAAAATTAATATTTTGTGCCGCACAGAAACTCGAAATCAATTATATGTAGAATCTTAAACATGTGTGTACACTCTAGATATAACCCTATCACAAAAATTACAAGCATCGCCTTAAAATATTTTGTGTATCGTAGAATTACAACTATAAAGAAATATGTGGTCGGATAGTACCCAACCCAGTTTTCGGTATTTACCTTGCTTAATTTATTTTGGACGTGGGCACACCATTTCGAATGCAACTGACAAGGAAGCTTGGCGGTCTTCGAAAGCCAAAAGCATGCTAAAAAATTCCTCAATAGTATTTCAATTTATTAGGCAGTGACGAAAGTCTTGGGTGATTACGTATATTGTGATGCTTTGATTTTTCAGTGACTAATGTTCAATTCACTCAGGGCTCTATTTTGGTGAAAGGGAAACTAAATTATAATTACAAACTTTCGTTTCTTTCTGTTTGCGTTCTTATAATTGGATTGGTTTTATTGGTATTTATTTTCCGTGTTTCGTTCTCCAACAAAATGAGGAATCACAAAACAAATTGTCTATGAGCACGAAACATAGAGAAAGAGCATAAATGATTTTATTTCATTTGTAGGACACTATCGAGACCGATTGTTTAAGTAATTCGAGTGTTTTGATTAGACTTTCTGCCTGCCACCATAATTAATTAATGGTAAGGACCTAGTAAGGGTTCCCTTGAAACATAATATGGACCATCTTGATTCAGTTTGCACGGTTGTGTGAACTACAGTGGCCTCCTGCTGACTCACTCGCCTGCGTGCATTTGATGGCATTCATCATTTATACTTTAAATTAAAAACGGGTCTTGTTTCCGAAATTGCTACACGCTTTTGTCCTTCGCCGCCGTCGCATGACCGACCGCCCGCGCACATTACACTGTACACCAACGAAGTGTATGATGTAGAACAGAGGGGGTCATTTTCCACAACACCGGATGAATTGACGTCTGCAACACAACAGCTCCTCGGATAGTTACTGGTAGAACCATAGGAGTTACATGCCCATTTAATCATCTTGTCCAATTAATGTAAGAGAAAGAAATTGTGACTTATTATTATTGTGTTAGAAGCAAATTGTGTTCTGGTTTTCCATAACTACTAATTACAATACTCTTTTAAATTTTAAAAGTTGTGTTTGTTCAAAAAGATGTGGTGGATCACTAGGTAGATTTAATTTTTTTTTTAATTCACTGAAGTGTATAATCACAACAGGAAGATTCAAAACCCCTCTCAGAGATTAGGCACTATGTGTACAACTCGTCGTAGCCCAGTTGGTTTAGCGACTGACTGTGGTTTCGGCGGTCTCGGGTTCGATTCCCGGCGGTTCTGGAAAATTTCGATCCCGGGGTACTGGTCGTTCCCCCTCGCCCAGTGCCTAAGCACCATGAGGGAGACGTAACGTGAAAAAAGGCGTAAAATGTGCACCAGTACCCCGGGATTGAATAATCGAGATCCCGCGCCGGGAATCGAACCTGGGACCGCCGAACCATAGTCCGTCGCTTAACCAAATGCGCTACGACGAGTCGTACATAAATAAATAAAAAGATCACTATTGTTGTTGGTTGGAAAAATACTTTGCGAGATGTCGGGCCCATTTCTCAGTACATGTAATTGCACTCGACTATTTTTTAAAACAGGATACTGGATACAGTAAACTCAACAAATGTGATTCCAGTTCAGAACCTATTTTTCCAAAGACTATTGACTCCTCTCCTTACACTTCTTTGACGCATCCCACCCCGCACATCGTCATCCCGGCCGCTTTGTTTGCCATCAGCTTCGACTGACCGACCAACCGACTAAAGCTCCGGGTATAGGGCACTGTTTGTGTGTGTGTGTGTACACGTACTAGCAATGCAATATATACAGTCTGTGTGTGTGTGTGTGCCACCCGTCGTTTTGTCGGAGCGCTTCGAGCCTGAGCTTAATTAAGTGTCCCCGTGTAGCACGTTTTGTCGTCGGTGGTTCGCTCCATTCGAGCGCAACCGAGCCCACGGGTCGCTCTGCGAACACGGCTCTCGTACATGAATTTGACATTAGGCAAAATTGGGTGCTGCGTGCATACACGTGTATTCGTTAAAGTGCCTCTCAACCCCTTCATCTCCTCCTCCCCCCCAGTTCTGCAACTCTTTAGTCAATCTCATGCTAATTTATTTTTAGGCTTCTCAGTCATAGTGGATTCTAGTCTGGTTTGTCGTTTACTAAATAGTGTTTGAACAGACATGGCACTAGGATATTTAGTAAATTCTAGATTCTAGACGGCAATTAGGAAGAAAGCCAAATTAATTCTAGATATTCAACAGGCTCTACCTCGTATTCAGTTTTTTTATTAATTGCATTTCGCATCATACGACCCAAAAAAATTAATTAATCTAAATGCATGTGCGAAGTGCAGTTAATTAAACTTTTTTGTATGTATATAATTTGATGAATAGAATTTGAAATTTGATCTAGCAGACACTCTAAATAAGGATAATTAAATATTTGATGAAGTAGTTGAAAATTTGGACATCATTATTCCATTATATAATGAGGCCCCGTATACAAATATACGTGCAAATAAAATATGGAATCATACTCCACACGTTTATTATTTTTGTTTTTCAAACAATGAAATTAATTAAAGCTGGTTCTTTAATTCGTCGAATAAATTGCCGAACGGTTGGTAGCTTATCGAAGCTAACTTGATATTATCTGATATGTGTTAGACGTTTGATATTATCTGATATGTGTTAGACGTTTGATATTATCTGATGTGTGTTGGACGTTAAACTGCTGGCAATGATTGCAGTAGCATTAACCTTATTAAAGTAAAGTCAAAAGACACTATTTTGCTGAGTATGCGAAACTGGTATAATATATAAAATTATTTTTCTACTATCGCTTATAAGAGCAATTTCTTGACGGAAATTTGTTAAACCAAGAGAATTTACTCTAAAGCTTAGACCTGAGTTTAAGTCTTTAGAAGCAAATCTTTTTAGTTCGTCGCTCTATTTCTTTGCCTCTCCCTAAGACCATAGATTCGGTGTGATTACAAAGAAGACAAACTTCTCAACTGTGAATGGAAACACGAAATGGCTGAGTAAGCTTCTTGAGACACACATACCTGGCTATGTTATATACAAATATTGTACTCGGTGTGCCGGCTTCACGGCATCGGGGAAACTAATACTGATTTGGTCACAAGACTGGAAAAAGGTCAACGATAATTTTCATCGGTTCAAATGGCAGCATTGTTAAAACGCAAATATCAGATCAGATCATTTTTGTGCACGTTAATATGAAAGATCTAAAAATGATAGTGAGATTTGTAATGTCATTTTGCATGCAAAATTGGTGGATCCGTTGGTCTCAACAGGGCACCATAACGCCAGTTGACTCCATTTTAATTCTGCCAACAAGAAACTGGCTCTCCCTCCCCCCAACTCTGGCCCCAGCCGGGAATAAAATTCAGCTTCGCTTATTCCGGCAATAGACCATGTATGGAGGTTCCCAAAGCCGTATGTGGACCAGTGCAAGCATCGCGTTTCTATATATATATATATAGTAATAATGTATGCGAATCGTTTAGCTATATCGGCTTAGTTTAACTGCAATCTCTTTGACATTGCCTTCCGGTAGGCTAGGCATTTATGGCCAGCCGTAGTCTGATTTGACAGTGAATGTCGACGATGCCTTGGCACGCGACTATGTCAACGTTTGACCTCAAACGTGAGGGTGGCCATTCTTGACTAGTCGAAGCCTATCGTTAGCCTCGCCGATTCACGTCGGTGACATTTAATACACAGCGACTCAGTCAATGCTATATGCATTTGCTTAAAACGTAAGTGTGAGTTAGTTCTCTCTCGTTTTACTAATGTCGGTGCAAAAAGCAAACTGATAATACTTGACATAATTTTGTTATAAGTGATCGTGTAGTGTCGTCAGTTACTTGATGATGGCCTAGCGGTCGAAAGCTCCTGTTTTTCTCTGTTCAATTTGACTGTACCTGATTTATGTGTCGTTTACTATCAGATATCTATTTACAGACGAAAATAGCCGCCCTTATAATCTTTTTCTGTGTGATATGGACTGTCCAGTCGGATCACACGTCGCATCCCCCTAGTTCGCGTGGGCATCTGCAAGTCACGACGCTATTTGGCGAGAGCATTATGAAAGCAGCCAGATTATGGCTGGGACAATTTATGGACGACCGTTTCCTTCGTTGGTTATTTATACGTATTTATTAACCTGGAGTCTTGACTCTCCGCCATCTCTGTGGGTGTCCTGTGCAGAGACAATGGCAATATGAGCAAAAGCCCCTTATTTGGAATTGAAACGACCAAAATTATAATTATATTTGCTTATAACGCAAAAATTTCGAATCAATGTACACACGCTGGCGACTCTCGGAAATGTGACAGACCATAAAGATATTTGCAAAACATAACCACTGTTGTTTGAACGCACCCACACCTTCGTCAAAGCTCAAAAATCAATTTGATTAAATTTTTTAAATAATTTTCTTTCAAATTTTTTTTTTGACGAAAAACCATCAACCGGTCACATTGTCGTCATACTTCGCAAACGTATTTATCGTCTTGTACGTTTACGAGTCTCGCCAATTTCGGTTAGTAGGGTTTCTGGCTTTTTTTTGCAACGATTTGCTGGTACATTTTTTTAATGTTTTTTTCTCGATGTTTGTAGTCTTCTGTAGCAAAATTGCATTATATTATCATTGTGTCATTATAAATTTTAATAAATGTACAGCACCTGTTGTACAAGTAGAGCAGAGTAGAGTAGGTGTTCGTTGTATTATTTGCAACCCTCTTCTACTCAGATGATTTGTCAGATGACACAACAATTCCCCATCCCCTTAATTCCTGAACTGAACATCGTTAGTGGTTTAGGGCTGCGGTGGACCCTGATGCGACTCGTGGCCTTCGTCGTTAACTCGACGTAGAATATTATCGGGTCTCGGATTTTATACGCCGGCTGCTTATTGTTTTTTTTCGTCTTCCATTCTGCGGTCTTTCAAACTTCACGTAGACGTATACGTTGTTCTTAACAGATGGGCATGGGCCGGGGCACAGGATACTGGAATAGTCCAAGAGATCGTCTACTGTACGATATTTAGATGAAAATTTGTCATTTAACAAATTTGACGTTTGGCAAATCTTTTGTAAAGTCAGAATTATTTTGTTGCTGTCAAAAATTGGTCTTTAGAGCTTCACTGCCTTGGAAAACATATTTTCAACGTTTGAAAGGTTTTAGATGTTTAATTTATCCCTGTCCTACATTATAGTGCTATTTGTTGCACTATAATGTAGGACATTATAGTGCAAATAATGCGTGTGTCAAAAGTGCAAATGATGGTTCATTATTTGCTTTTAATCTGTCCACATTGATGAAAGTTCAACTTTACCTGCACCTACATTTGCCACTTTGATAAAATGATAACTCGATTTTTAATTTAATGAGTTTTAAATTCAAGTAGGAATTTAAGGCGGTTTGAATTCAATCTGGACTTCTTGCCCAGGGCGAGTGTCTCTTCAGCGAATGATGCCCTGCATGTATGCCGCACCGTGACGAAGCATTCTCGCTTTCTTAAGATGTCGTGATTAATGGGGTCACGGTGAAGTCGCTGCTCTTGGTGCACAGTCTCGTGTACGTTAGACCGACCGCGGTTCCATTGGTTACGGCTATGGCGTTGGCGTGGCTGGTAGAAAGCGATCATTTCGTCGGTGTCCCCGCGGGGTGCAGGGAATGGGTAGAAGGGGAAAGGGATGGGGAGGGTAAGACGTCACGGTGGCGTCTTTTTATCTCGCTAACCGCAAGCGCCCTTCGAATAAATATATGGCATCTCATTTATGATGAACGTCTGTCTGTTGTTGCTCGTGGCGAATTTTACTGGTGAAAAATTGACGTGTGCCGTTGCCCGTGCGGTGACGTCACACAGTTTATTCGTGGCTGCTTGTTCCCTCATTGTTGGCGCCTACTCAAGTATTCATATATGTTTGGTTAATAGGGTCGTTTTATGGTTTTAGCTATTTCAGTTTATATACGTTTTTACTGGCGTTTAGATCTTTTCTGTCTTTGTTTGATGACTGAATTTATTTCGTCTGTTTCGTTTATAATTTACAATTGTTGTCTTTGGTGCTTTTTAATGTTTTTAAGACAATTTCAGATCTTGAGTTTTCATTTACTTATCAATTCTTAAAATGTGTCTCTTTGGTTGTTCATCCGTAATAACATTTAAAATGCAACTTGATGTATTTGTTTTTCGGTTTATTTACGCCGTTATAGTTACGAAATTTCACGTTTAAGTTCAGTTCGATAGTCAAACGTGACTATTATGAAGTCAAAGGATTTCATTTACAAAAATGTACTTTTGCCAAGAGAGGTTCATTCTACCTAGTTGGAATGCTGTTGCACGTATATGAGTTTTATGTTTAGTGTAAATGCAAACGCACGTATTGGGAATGGGTGGTGGAGCAATTCCTGCTATGCGAAATAAATTGTTCTCCTGCAGTTTGTGTCTTTGTTTTGTTTCAAGTGAATCTCCGGATGAGTTCCTCAAGTTGGTCTGTTGGCGTGTTTCGTTTGAGCACCGGCAAAGTATGAATTTCGGCTTCAATGTACGCTCTCAACCGAATATCACCACCAATATTGACTTAGAACGTCTAATGTTGAAATTTACCTTCGGTGTTGTTTGGTTAGGCCTTGTTCAGATTGGGCTATGAGTGTTTCGATGTCCCTAGAGAATTTGCAATCTCTGCTCAAAGACGTTTGTGATATGTCCATAATATTTCATAAACAATATTATTGTATCATATTAATTGGTATCATGTGATAATTTGTGAGTTGACCATTAACCATTTGATTTGATCTGGCACAGCTGGTGATTCACACGAATGTTAAATGTTGCAAGATTTTGATTTCCTCGTGTGCCGATTGCTCGCAATATTTCCAAGAGATTCGATCAATATTGGCATTTGTAATTTAATGTATCGCCCATGACAATCGCAGGATGGTTCTTTTATGGTAAATTGGGCCGTGGATAATTCCAATTATTGGCGCAGGTGGTGCTTCACTAACAGCAAACCCAACCAAAACAACAGACACCACATCGCGTTAGAGAGAATTGGTAGTAGGCCTAGATGTTGGTTGAGAATCTAGAATCAAGAATCTAGTTCTAAATTCGTAAGCTATTTTAATAAATTATTTTTCATAGCTGTTAAGTATCGCCAGATTTTATATTCCAGTTACATTTCGGTTGTATAGTTGCAATTTGTCATTCCAATTTCTCCGCGGCATTACGATATTCGGAGTTGTTCACGAATTTGATATATTTTTTATTAGATCGCATGCACGTTTTCGTCGATCGTTTCGTTTGAACGAGCGGATATGCTGTCGTGTTGATGGTGTAGGGGCTCCCCGTCGTTCCCGAAAATTGGCTCCGTTCGTTCCGGGATCCGAATAAGGGTTAATTTGTCTGACTAGGCGTCGTATATATATACGCCGTATACATGACGCACGCCATGTTCGGAAAATTTCACGAGCCCATTTTTGATTGGCACACTCACAGACGTACGTGTACACACAGCCGGCATCGTCAACCATCTTATTAATGTGAGTGGTTTATATTACGTGTAATGCCACACGGCAGGGAGCAATAAGTTTGAAAATGATGCCCGAACTGCGCAGCGTGCGGACATTAAGCAACTCTCGCTCGTATGTAGACGCTGAATACAGAATACAAGGTGCCCTATAAACGAACGATCCTCAAATGCTTTTGTAATAATTCAACGAATGTTCAACAGAATTGAATCAAATTTTGTACAGAAACAGAAAATAAAATGTTAAAATGGATTTTCATTTAGTAAGAATTATTTTGCAATAGCGGACAAACTTTACGGTATATCATATTTTCTGACTGGTGTCACGCTTGCACTAGAATACGATTTACTCTTGAGCTTATATGGATTCACTCTATGGATTCACATTTATATGTTGTATGGATTGTTTTTCATCCATTATCCTTTTCTAGAACACGGTATACGATATTCTAAATACGGATCTCAACCACGAGTTTATTCATATTCATGAAAGAAACCTAATGATATCAAAACCAGAGTGATCCATCTCTGCAAGCTTAGAAAGTGGATTAAAATTGTTCCGAGTTGGTGATTGAAATAACATGATATGAAAGAGGAGTCAGTCGTATTAATATATGTTATGATTTATTTGCTAATTAATAATAATTTTATTATTCCAATCAACTGTAGTCAACCGCACTACAGGCGTTACGTCCCCCTCATGGTGCTTAGGCACTGTGCGAGGGGGAACGACCAGTACCCCGGGATCGAAATTTTCGAGAGCCCGCGCCGGTAATCGAACCCGGGACCGCCGAAACCACAGTCAGTCGCTAAACCAACTTGGCTGCGACGAGTCGTACTATTAATTGGAAATTTGGGTCCCCTACTTGGTTAAAGCCCCATGTTTTTGCTCATGCGCTGTTGGTTGTTAATTCAGAAAACATTTTTATGCACAAATTTGTATATATTTTGTTAGAAAAAATAAATCTACTGTATATTCTATGTGCATGTACAAAATGTTTTGGAAATAGGTAGAAAAACTTGCCGATTTATAAAAGAAATTCTTAGAAGAGTTTGTTTCATATTGACCAGAGGGGCTTCCGTGGTTTCGGTGTACCCAGTGAAATTTGCACGCACCAAACACTCGACGCAGTTGGATTTGCATTGCCGTTTTGTGCGCTCCAGGTCTCTGCGTGTGTTTAATTTCTTGTTCAAACTCCCACCGGTAGATTTTTCTCGGCGAAAGCGCCTAGCCATAATGAAACCTCCCCCTGTGGTTGTTTTCTAGATCGTGTGTTTGTGCCTACGTACATGTATTCGCTTTCGTTCCCTATTTGCTCGGGTGCAGTGCGTCTATCTGCAAATAGAGAGCGGGGGAGCATCTCGAAAAAATCGTTTTTAAATGTTACGCTTCGTTTCTTTTGTAATGGCAGTTTTTCTCGAGGTATTTTCGAAAAGGATTTCTTTTTAGAAATCCAACGCAGTGGAACATTTGCCGTGTGGTACCGTGAAATAACATACCTCGAAAGAAAGAAAAAAAAGAGGGAGAAGCTTTAAATTGTGTCTAAAGCAAGTAGCTTTTTTCATACCTTACTGAAAACGTACAGCTGGAATCATGTTGTGCAACCTCGGGTTGGTTTAGATCATTTTACATATTTGTCAATGATAAGTTAAATAACGAGCCAATAAATAATTAATGCAACTTTTTAAAAAAAAATTAATTGGAAATTTGCATCGGTTGAAGGACTGGGGAACATTCCACAATTTCATTATTGCTGTATTGGACTGGAATTATTGTTTATTATAAAACTATTGTTTTAGCTCGTTTCAGCGGAAATTGAGTGCAATGTGGTTAGCGTACAGTTGTATCAGGCGCGGGTGATATGTAAACTAGGCGATGTCCGCTGCGGGTGTTACACCATTCAGATTATCTGACTGACGCAGGGCTCGATTCCTCGTCAGGGTGAAATTACTTTGGCATTTTATTTGTTCACTCTACCCAGATTGTCAAATCATTGTTGTGGGTTTGTGCACGAATTTCGAGTCTGTTGTAAATTAACTAAAATTTAATAACGTTTACCTGGTTGCTACTTATCTATGGATCGTGCGGTTAATGGTTAGTGCGGGACTCTTATTCCTGCGCGTCATACTCGGTTCACATGTACAGGCTTCTGATAAGCAGGTGTACAAAATTTAAGAGGCACGAACATTCACATACATGTATTTATACGAAGATGAGATTAGAGAAGAAAAAAATAAATACAAAATAAAAAAGATACTCGCTGGCAATGTGCCAACCTCCTGCTATGAATTGGGGAAATGGTCGGACGCGCTCTCCAATTTCAATGCAAAATTCGTTCAATTTGATAACAAGGTGGAATTGCGGATCTCTGTGGCGAGGAAGCGCTGTTTCTGCAGACAAAATGTTCTTTGTGAATTATTGTCATTTTCATGCAACAAGATATGCGCTCTGATACTGGATTCAAACACTCGCTCGTATGTAATATAATCCAAGTTGAACACATGTTCCGCACTGTGTATATTTATTCGCGATGAGGGTCATGCGCTAAAAATAAATTCTCGTTGCCTACATAAGCCCGCGCCATAGAATATGACTTATTCGGCGTTATATATATTCGTATTTGAATACTTGTTGGCTTACTGCATTATATTTGAAGAGCATATAGTTTTCCTCTTGTTTTGCATGTTTGGAACAACGTAATCTAGTTTTTGCTCTACAAGTTGAATTGTTTTGTGATTCCAAATATCTTTTTTAAATATTAGTTTTTAAAAAAAATAACAGAAAGTGTCGTTCACGTAGCATCTGATCTTCCGCAGTCATTTTTTGTCAGAGTGGTGAAGAAATTCGGAAATTAATTATATTGTATTATTGTGTGTTTTAACCCATCCATTCTGTTGTTGGACACCGTATTATTAACTAACCGTGTCGTGTTAAAACGTGTCTATTATGAGACTTCATAAATTTATTAATTGATGATAACAGATGTGTTGACCGTTTTGGTTGTCTTTTATGATTTTATAAGAAATGAATACTAAACTTTGATCAATTTTCTTACTTGTTTGATGCAGCTTCGCGATAAACAGAACTATTATATATTTATTTCTTCTTTCCGTACTCTCTTAATCCAATATTGACATCCAAGCAAGACTTTTCAAGTCACTTTTCTTAGGTAAACAGCCGTCGAAGGATATACGAGTATATACCTACTTAGGGGAAGAAATACCCATTTTGTCGATTCTCTTTTCGTGCAAATGCCGTAACCCTGAGGGTGTTTAGAAAGATGCATATAGACATTTTATGTATAGACAAACAATCCCTGTTGTTATTCCACGTATTGTTTTTCTGTTTTCATGATTTTCATAAATTATGGCTTTCGATTTATGAATTATTTTCGCTCATTTTCAATGACCAGAAATCGTCGGGTATAGCTATATGCGCGCAGCAGGGGCGTCCTAATCCGCTGAGAGTGATGCAATAGATTTTTCCCCACCCTGTCCCATTCATTCTGTGTTGTTGTTGTGCATGCAACTCAAAATTCTCCTCATTTGGTGTTTATGGATCAAACCACTCCAACATAAAATAGTAGCGAACTGGTCAGTCAGTCCTTCAAATCGGCAAAAAAATTTAGACTAATTTAAATACTACTGAATATATTTTCAAACTCTCCTCAATGAAATAATGTTTTAGAAAACGGGCGACATATTGTATAAATCAGAGATGTTATCACAATATTTTCTATTTTCATCTCACAATATAATTGGTCAGGACGTAGCGCACTCATCACACCAGCTACTTAATTGACTTTTGGCGTCTTAAAATAATGCTTTATGACTCAGGAAATCATTATACGAAAATTAATGGAAACTGCATCCTCGCAAACTCTTATTTTGAACATCGTAATGGATATTTCAGGTTTAAGTCGAGCAAATATTTTGTTTATGTTTATGGATTTGTCTCTGTTTTTGTTTTGTTTTTCCAATATGCATTCATGGAATTATCCATATTTTGAATTCGCATTTATGAACCCGGCAATACTTGTGGATAGACTTTTCATGGCTAAACGGGATCCAAACGCGTTTGTCAGCTTTCGCTTTCGGGTAATTCTGATCTGCCATGTTGAAGTGCGCCCCTCATATAGTGTTGAATATATCTGCCGAATATATATTTTCCGGATTGGAAAAGCGCGGGTTCTGTTTGCAGGAGAGTGAATATTTGCCCGCCGGCATCTCTCAGTCTCTTGGCTGGCAACTGTCACGTGACGTGCATAATGCATCCCGTCTGTTGCTGCCGTCATCTATAGTGTGTGTAATATTCAGCCTTGCGTGCTGCGAGAGGACCCCGTGAGTTTCTGAAATCGGACAGGCGAATTGAGGTGCCCTCGTCAGGATTCATAATCCACTGAACATTTACGCATTTGCGCATGAATTAAATTCCGTACGTGTTCGGAAAGGTTTGGGTATTCCACTTGATGCACTCGATATGACAAACGAAATTGCCCACCTTTTTCATTGCATACTTTTCTATTTGGGGGATTTGAATGGTTATTTTATCAGGCATATAATTAAGGGAGTTTAACAATTGCCTTCGAATGTGCCATCAATAATCGACATTGAATCCACCTGGAATAACACGTATCGTACAGAATGCTCACCGTTCACTTCATAAATTCATTCAACGCTCATTTCTGGTTAAAAGTGCATTACAAAGTAAGATAGTTAAGCCCAAGATTCCCAACATATTTTCCCCTTGTCGAATTTTCGGATTTCGGAGTCGAATTTTCAGCTAAAAAGCAACGCTAACGATGCCTAAGGAGAAACCAGTATTTCTTGTGGATTGTGTCAGGATATACAGTTTCTTACGTTCTCGTTTTGTTCTTGCAGTGTGTCTTCAAAAAATATTCCGATTTAATTTTTATTTTTGGTATCCATTCGATACCCAAAATAAAAATGTGAGAATTTTTCGACGAAATGCGTATCCTGCTTTTTCTGTTCCTATTGCTTCCTTGTGTGCTCCCAATGCTGCGAGAGAAAGCGAAAAATGCGGCGACTTCGCTGGCGTCGCGCCCGTAACTCGATTTTTGTCATCCATCCTTTGTTTCGTGATTCCACGTCGTCAATATTCTCAAGAAATTTCTCTTCTCGAGTGCGACGGCGGTCACGTGATCCGCGCTCGTTTACCTGACATCAATTCGACAAACGAGGAATTTTCATTTTTCCGGCGGCAAGCGCGTACTGCGCATGTCCGATGCACGCGTATGCACCCATCGCTGCCTCAACCGCTGCGTCTCCTGCTCCACTTGATTGCCAATTTCTGAGCGATCATCTCATAAATTGTTTACTGCTGATCAGTCCAATTTCATTCTGTCTCGCAGCTCGCATGACAAATATTTCGTGATTGCCTCGCCATCGGGATCGAAGCGTCCTCGCGATATATTATTTTCGACGTCGTTAGGACGACGAGCTTTGGTTATCCTCTTTGGACCCCACACCCTCAAAGTTCTTGGTTACGTTGGATAAGTTCGGCGGTCATGGGTTCAATTCCCGGCGCGGGCTCTCGTTAATTTTGGTCCCGGATTACTGGTGAAATTGCACCAAGCTCTAAGCACCAAGAGGGGTACAGAAACGCCGGTAGTGCAGCGACTACAGTGATTGGAAATTTGAAAAGAAGTGCGATCGGCGATTTGTTTGTCCCCACTTCATTTAAATAATTTTCATAAACCAACTAAATAAAAATTAATTCTAATTGAGAATCCATTGTTGGCACATTTTGCGAAGAGTTGTTTCTTAAGTTATCTTTATTTGTAGATGTTTTGCAAATCATCGGGCGTAACAATATTGTACCGTACTCTCATTCATTCATGAATCATAAATATTTCCATTTTTTTAATTCGCACTGAAATGGTCAAATTCGTTCTCAAATTTTTTTGTGTGAACACTTTTTGCACTAATTTTAAAATGTTAGGTCTGCAGAGGAAATTTTAACGGCGCATGTACAATACAAAACCACTTATAACAGTAAAATAGCCTCTAGATAAGTTGCGCAAAGCACATATCTGATTAGACCGCTAATATTTCAGACACAATTTTTTCAGTTTTCAAAGAGAATGAGACTGAGGGAATGCAATCTCGGCCCTCGTTTGCATAAGTGAGCGGTACACTGGCCTGAAGGAACACGAGGGGACTAATTCTGCTATTCCTATCTAAGAAAATTCATTCCGAATTTAGACTTTCGTAATTAGAGTTACCGCTTTTTGTTAGGGTCCTCATTTGTTCCTTTGCAACTGTTTATCCTAATTGCAAATGTTTATAATACAGTATGTAAAATCTACAGAGTACATACAAGCGTATGAGCATTCCGAAAGAGCGAGCGTGTTTGGAAAATAAAATAAAAACTTCTGTTTCTCTCTAGTCTCAAAGGTTAGCCGATTGCCGGACTACTCAAATTTGGCCAGGGTCTCATTCCCAATGCAGTTTTTCGGGTCACTGGCGACGATGGGTGTTCCCAAATGGTGCTGAAGCACAACAGCAATAAAATTACAATCGTTTTGTGATTCACTCGAAAAGGTATTTTAATTTTTGTACGGTACCTTTCTATATATAGAAAGTTTTATAACATTGCAAAAATGCGGGTCGGATGGTTTTGGGTCTCAGGAAGATAAAGAACAACTCTTATAATATTCGCTTTAGAATTGGACAATATACCAGGCAGATTATTGGATTTTTTGAATTTCAAAAACAAATTTGTCTTTTTTTGGTTCATAAAACTTTTGTGGTTTCTGCATTAACTCGCAGGTTTATTGATATTGGTAAGTGGTAGTTTATGACCTTCCTCCCATGAATAAAATATTGAATTATTATTTTAGAATACGATTTTTACGCTGGGTTCGGGCTCCGTGCAATTCTCCATAAATTTGAACGAGAACTTTGTTCGGCTTCCGTTCGAATTTGTCTGGGGCGATTTCAATTTAGTTATTCAAACAATCAAATGTTATGTATCCTTTGGTTGGTTTCTGTTTTTGAAGCGAACTAGTTTGTGTCAGCCACAAAATTAGTATAGCATTACTTTTTTAATAATCAAATGTATCCATTTTTTATATTCTATGTACACATTTATCATGTATATTGATTGTATGTTTGTTTCTTATACAACTTATTTTATTTACCCGGTTGGAAGAACTTTACACATAAAACAAAATATAAATTTCGAATTGGTGCGACACGGGGACAAGATGATTTGTTTTAAGCATCGAGTGCTATTTTTTGAATTTATCATCGCCGCGGGAAAAGAACATTCACAATAGCAAATCTTGGCAAGACAGACAACGGAAGCTAAATTCCTCGCTTCTCCTAGAAACCCTGTTGCCACTGGCCTTTAGCCTCGTACCAGTCTATATACTGTAGGAGAAAAAAGGCCTCGCCATTTAAATGGTGTTTCTGATTCGTTCTGGGCGGTGGCGAAATGACTTTTATGCCCTCGAGGACTGCTGCGGATGTATTTTAGGTCCTGCGTCCCTGCATTCGTGATTAGCTTCGGCACGATTCGTCATTGTATCGACATTGAAGCACTTCGTAAAGATATCCGAGCTCTGCCGCCTCGGGTCACTATATTCTCCTCTCCTCCTCCTCCTTCTATCAAACTATCGCTCTTCTCTCCTAATTCACAGAGGACTTGGTAGAAGGATTTTTTTTTAGATATTTGCCGCTTCGTATGTGTGTATACGAGTATATATATATATATTTCGTTTCCAATTTTTGAGAGTGATGCCGACTGTGATTTCCGTCAGATCCTGTTTGAACTATCTGCTTTGACGTCTCGCATTTGACGCACACGTTTCCTCCTAAGATCCTCTCGCCCCTTTCTGGGAATCTCAAAGGCAAATACCAAGATTGTCTACCTAAATAAATTTAAGGTTTGCGAAGGATCAGAATCAAGCTTCCAATTTTTTAAACTCTGAAAATACTGATTCTTGTTCGATGTTTTGTCGACAGTGTATCCCGATATGACACATATGGAAATCCGAATTTGGTGATATTTACTGACCGTGTAAAAATGTTCGTTTTCTTGAGTAGACACATGCCCAATGAATGCGCAATGGCAGAATAATTTTTCTCTGAATCGCGTTGAACCTGCAATTGAGATACATGCGTGATTACCGTCGTGGCTGATACTTTCCGGACGCCCCCTGTATGCGCTTACTACGGGCGCATCGTAAAGCTCCGCCCGAAGAGGCTTCGGTGCATGGCACCGGTGCTATCCAATTTAACAATCGTCGGGCTGACCAGTGTGGTCGATTTCATTTCTGCGTTCTACTTAACCGTCCGCATGGGCAGAATAATTTTGCTCCGAATCGCGTTGAACCTGAAATTGACATACATGCGTGAATACCGTGGCGGCTGACACTTTCGCGACACCCCTGTATGCGCTTACTAAGGGCGCAATGTAAAGCTCCGCCAGGCGAGGCTTCGTGCATGGCACCGGTGCTATCCAATTTAACAATTGTTAGGCTGGCTAGTTCGTTCTTTTAAATTTTCGAGTTCCACACAAATATCCGTCGCATTAAATGGATTACGCCACCGGCAATTTAACAATTGAAGGGCTGACCAGTGTGGTCGATTTCATTTCCGCTATCTACTTAACCGTCCGTCGCATTTTTATTGATTGGGTAAATATTGAATTTTTTCTGTTATTTCAATAAAAAAATTACAGTATATGGTATTTGTACCTGTACAAATCATATTACACAACACTGGAAATGTTCGCCTAATTATCAATGATTTCGACAAGTGATTTCGCGGAAATTTGAAATGTCAAATTCAACAATGGTTGATTTCTGCTGAACCAAAATAACCTGTTTTAGAGACTTCAAAAAACGCATGAAGATATTTAGAAACTGGTTTAGAAAAGTATGCAAATAAGCAATCTAATGCGCGTCTGATCATTGGTGGTACTCAACGTCATTGTAATGGAAAAGCCCACAAAATGATGAGTCTTGCCCAGGCTCAATCAGTATCAAACTATCAGAATATCATGTTTTAATTGTGTCGTAAGTTAAATGTTTCCCAATATGTGGCGATATTTTCGCTACCTCTTCGTGACCTGTTTGGAAAATAATACAATTATGAATAAGCCCTTGTAAAATTGTGACCGGAACATGCATTTGACATTTTCCAAAAATTTTGAATTTTTGTCCAATGGCATCAGCAAAATTCAATAATCTGATTGCGCGTTTAATTTACGCAGTGAAGCGGTCAATTCAATTTGTGAGTGATTAGATCAATAATTTGATTCCCCGCGATCGATTTGCTCGTGCACTGCAATTTAAAAAAGGAGAGAGCATCCGATGCGCACCCGGAAACTCGGTTTGATCACACGCAAGCCAAATTCAATCAACATTTTGTAAATTCTACATCCATAGGAACTTGAATATTTATGTGCCAAAGTGTGCAGCGTTTGTTGGAAAAACGCGACTGAAGATTTTTAAAAAAATCAATTATAAGTTTCCCAGTCTATTGAAGGCAAAATTTCATTGCGAATCTGACTTTGCAAACTTTTCACATTTCTGAAATTTGTATATGTATTGTGAGTGTATTTTACACATAAAAACGGAGCAGGACTACATTTGCGAAAAATTGATTTAGTTATTGTCTTGACAGCAGCTGCCTACTGTAGCTTCAGCAAAGACATGCATGTTCCCGATTCTCTGGAGAATCTAGTGGCGCATCTGGGCGCTATAAATTCAAAACTATCTTTTTTTGTTCCCACTATTGGAAATACATTCTATATTTCGATGGATTCGTACTTGATCAAGATGTGTTGATCCAACATGCTTATCCAGGGGTTCAGTCAGTTTTTTTAACATTGTATTACAATGGACAAGTCTGATACTCTATTTTCCTTCCGAGCTAAATAAAAACAATGCATACTTATAAAAATGCACAGGACGTCATCTTGATTTTATTGACGTTATCAGTCATGAATATTTTTCGTCGTATATTTAGCGTTCCAGATGCCGACAATTTTTATAACGTATTTGTAAGAATTAAGTAACTTTATTATGAACCAAGTAATCTAGGTACTTTACCACAAAATAAATCGTTAAACTATTAATTTATTTTTATCTAAACTTTACTATAGTAGTTTTGGTGATATACAAGCTGGTTAATATGCGCTACGATCAGTCACAAGTTAACGGCAGTGGGTAAGAATATTTCCAAGACATAAGTATAAGTACTTCAGCATTATATGCAAAGTACTCGTAGAAGCACAAATAAGTGCACGACTTTGTTGGTCGTTTTAAATGGAATATGGAGAAGCATTGGGAGAAAAACAGAAAGTCTTGAGAATGAGGTAGAGAGATGGGGGTGTGGTTTGAACATCATCGCCTCCTTGGAAGCCATATCCCCCGCGTCATTTTTTTCCTTCTTACTTTTCTGTCTGCACAGGAACTCGGAATATGTTTTTCTTCGTGTTTTTTGTGTGTTTTTTTTTGTGACGTCCGTGCGTTCGGAAATCCCAATTCATAAGCCACCTTGTGTGGTCTCACGTCGAGCGAAAGCCTGGTGCGCTTTTCAATATTATCTCGGAAACTGTTTTTTTTTCTCTTTCGTCTGCGTTCATTTTTTTATTTATTTCTCCGTCTCTCCCCTCCTTTCTTTCAGAACGCGTCGAGACTAGACGAACATGGCTGAACAGCAGCAGCCAACTTGTTGTGTCTCCTTTCGTCGGACATCCATTCGCCCCCACATCTTCCCTTTCCCCCCCTTTTCCCCTCATTTCCTTCAGTACATTCTATCTGCCAGAACTTCCATTTCCAGATGTGGTGACACTGTTTATTAGTAGAGGGCGCTGGTCGATAGCTTTTGGTGCACACTGGTAGCGCCACCGACAGGAATATGTAAAAATTCTATACACGGCGTTAAAATATATATCGTTACCTTAATTTTAGACGATTCGACTTATTTAAATAAATTCAGCATTACAATAATAATATAAATAATATAATATAATATAATAATATTATTTATTGTTCAAATACAATAAAAATATTTTTATTTTTATTTACAAGCTAG
>JAQGBY010002240.1:0-24074 GCA_034698785.1 Mycogona germanica
GGTCAAGCACATCGATACATCGATATCTCCAATCGCCCCCCATTTCTCCAAGCAGGTGGGTCCATCGCCCGCCTCAACATATTTACATGGTGAACACAACCCATTTTTCAACTCTTACTCTTTTTTTCTCGCAAAAAGGCATTTCTGATTTGGCATTGGCAAGATATAAAATCTCTTAAAATTTCAACAAGATTTTCTTCCGAGTTCTCGTCGCCAGTAAACACGCACTCCATATACATATAGCTTTTTTTTTTTTAGTAATTCAATTGCTATAATATAATATTGGCCACCCTTGGTATTTGGATGTTTTTTTCATCGATGTCGCGGTTAAGAGGCACAGCCGGTGAAAAGGTGTCGAGCTAATAAAACTCGGAATCGGAACTCTGATAGGAGCCGGATTGTTCCCTATTGTCGAGGCTATCGTGAGGACTGTCCCCGTTAGCTTCCAGAGAACGCAAGTCTAGAGCCTGAAACGAATCTATTTTTGAAAAAAATAAAATGAATGGGGGGTTACTCACCGGCGCAGGCGACCACAAATATCACAAGACACGGTTTCACGCAGGCGATTTTGGCCCGAATTTGGCAACACTGTACTCACTGAGCAATGAGGGCGCGTCGGAGGAGCGGAGTGCGTGTTTGGGCGGCTTGATGTAGCTGAGTGGCATCACTGCCAGAATGTGGGCCAGGCAATCGGCCACGTCGTTATTGGGCGCACAGGCCAGCGCGGGACTGTGCCCTGAACCACAAATGAAATCAAGGATTAATAGAAGTCCTGAAATAACAACTCGGCGTCAACTAGCAGTTGTGAAGGTTCCGTTGAAACAAAATTTTACCGGCCAGATTAAAAGATATAGAATTACGGAATACTTTCCGTAGTAACAAGGATTTTGTTTTTACCGTTTGCGTCGATCGCAGTCACACTGGCATTTTTGCATATCAATGTCTGCACCACGCCAGTCATGCCGTTCCTCGCTGCGATGTGGAGCGGCCTACAAAACATAATACGTTTTATTTTTTGTGTCGAACAAATAAATTTGCAACGCCCATCAAACAGGCAACTACGAAACCTAATGTCTGAAATTGCGGATCTTCGGCCACCTTTCACCCACACCTTTGCTGAAAAAGACCCAAGCACCACGAAACGACTCACGTTTTGAGCTCTTGGTTGGTTGCATTGATGCTGTGCGTGATCACGTTCTTGTCTAACAGCAGGAGAGCGGCAGCCTGATGCTTCTAGACGAGAAAGAATAAATGCAAATTTAATTCTGACAAATGGACGACATAAGGGGGGAGGGGGGGGAAAGAATAACAAAACAATGAGTGGAACTAACTCTGAGACAGGCATGGTGCAGGGCCGTGTTCCTCTTTTCGTCGTGCAGGTTGGTGTCGGCGTGATGTTCGAGTAAAACCTCTGTAAGATGGCAAATTCAGATAGTTCGCAGAGACGTTAGCGTAAGACATGAATGACCAACGTCAACAGTGATACTTTGGTGGCATGTTGTTAAAACAATACTTTATATTGCACAATGTCTAAGGTACCTATGGTGCCGCACTGTCCATTCATGCACGCCATGATGAGAGGTGTCCGACCGATGACGTCGCAGGAGTTAACGTCGGCCCGGTGGGTGAGCATGAGGTGGATGCAATCCACACTGTCGTGGAAGGCGGCGGCGTGCAGGGGCGTCCTAAAAGTGTACGAATACATACAAAATTATAGAAATTATTAAAACCACTATCGCATTGACGTTCTTGATTGATCCCAAGCAGAAAGTGCTATGTCAAGCACAGTTAAGAGTGCCCACAATATTTTTGAAAGAGAATTAATTTTCCTCTATTTCTCACATTTCCTCCGATTTCAAGTGATTCCCGCTCTCTTCAAAAAACCATTAAGAATTATTGGAACTATTTGGAAAACAAATTTTCTTGTGAAACAGAGGATCTTTCTATACAAACGTTTACGTTTAGACATACCTCTGTTTTCGATCACGAAGATGAACTATTTCCTTCCCAAACTGATTGATAAGTAAATCGGTGCACGTATCGTTGCCTTGAAATCTGGAAATATTAAGAATAACCTAACCTTGGATGCGTTTACCTTGAAATCTGGAAATATTAAGAATAACCTAACCTTGGATGCGTTTACCTTTAGTAATTTCAACAATTATAAGAAGCAAAATTAAAAACATAAAATATTTTACTCTCAATCGGAAACTTCATAATATAAACTTGAATTTTTTAATATCTGTTACTTACGGATTGCTTCTGCGTGATTGAAATGATACAAATTAAACAATTACAAAAGGAACAAGATTCTAACATTTTTATCTACCCTAAATGGCAATTTTGCGACACATATTAAACCCTTAAAGTAGATGGAAACGAAAATGTTATACCAAATTGTGTTCTTGCAAGAAATTGCTATTAAATTTAATTTAAATAAAAAAATAAGGAAAAATCAAGGGGATCACTAACACTGCACAGTGCACCGGAGAAAAAGTACTGCCATAAAAACTCTTCCGGCGACTCCACTCCAAAAGTAACTCCACACAACTGTCATGACCTGTGTATTTATGAAATTACATATAATTATGGTAATAATTGATTGATTGAAAAACAGATTGAACGTATTCCGTTACTCAGACGCAAATAATCTGCAGCATTATTTCCACTATTCATTCGAATAGGTAGCAGTATTCCTTACCACTGTAACAAGCCCAGTGCAGGGAAGTGTATCCCCATTTATCGACAACCGTGTCAATTATCCCGGCATGCCCCTGAAGTAGAATTCCCAGAACGTTGATGTGTCCACAGGAGGAGGCCAAATGAAACGAGGTCTTGCCCAAGTGGTCCCGGTGCACTGGATTGGCGCCGGCGGTCAATAGGGCGTCCACCACATCTTCAAAACCTCCCACTGTCTGAAATAGGTTGAGAAGTTAAAAACATTGTCTAAGGATTATTTTCCATTCGCCCGCGGGGACAGCTCGCTCTCAAAGCGCAATGCATATATATGTCAGGAGGATATGCTAGATGCCACTGGGCTCCTATTTGAAACGTTTCACTTGTGTTGGTGCCTCCTCGAATGTGTAAAACTTAATGCTCTCTGTGTGTAGAAGGAGAACTTCACTTACTGCACGGAACAGGGCAGTTCGCTGGTTGTTATCCATCGCGCACACGCTTGCTCCGTGCCCAAGTAGAAGGGAGGCGCAGTCAGTGTGGCCACTCGATGCGGCCATCATAAGGGGAGTCCTTAAACAGAACAAAAGATGCGTGAAGTTAGTTACATTTGCTGTTCTAATAACACCAATCATAAATAGTATTAAGGGATCAATTGAAATTTTATGCAAGATTTTATCCTCACAAATTATAGTGATTGTTTATGAAGAGCCATCTTTAATTTGGAAGACCTACCTGCCCATCATGTCGACTGAATCGACAATGGCCTGACAGTTGGCCGCCTCCAGCAGCAGCTGGACGCACATCTTGTGTCCGTTGTAAGCGGCAGAGTGCAGGGGAGTCCGGCCGGTGACGGTATCGTAGACCCAAATGGAAGAGCCCCGTTCCAGCAGACTGGCCACGCAGCTGGTGTGACCGCGAAAGGCAGCCAGATCCAACGGAGTGCGACCTGAGGCATTTTTGTGGTGACCAAAGACAAGATTATTAAAACAGAGAGACTGTTTACGGTATCGACATAACAAGCAGTAATGTTTTACAATTTTAATTAAATAACTAACGATGTTTATTTGTGCTTGTCTAGAAAAACGCAACACTGTTAGATCCTAGCCTAACTTTCGGACATTCACATTGAAAGCTACCAAGTTTTATCCTTCCTAATAATAGTTGTTTTACCGTGATCATCTAAAACGTCCAGGTTTGGAATGAACTTGATCAGAGCGTTCAAGGCGGCAACGTGACCATTGTACGCCTATAATGAGATTACACAAAAATTTGATGAACAAATCAGTGGACAACCGCAATCCTATGACTGCGCTGCAAGAAATAATTTTATTCTATTAATACTTACAGCAAGATGAAGTGGACTGACCGATGACTCTCCCGTGCCCAGAGTCATATTGGGAGGAACTTTCTTCAAACTCTCCAACAACTTTAAACAAGAAAAAAAAAGAATTTTCGTACGTAAAGGGGTCAAATTGATGTCATTCTGCGCAGCATTTTTGTGCTGCGGGACAAGTCCAATGTGAATTTTAAGAAGAACCACTTACGATTTCCAGAGCTGCGCTGTGGCCAGCAGCAGCAGCAAAATGAACTGCCGTCATTCCATTTTTGTCCAGTGCTGTCACATCGGCTCCATTTTCCAGCAATAGTTCCAAGCACCTGGAAATTAAGTTATCAGCGTTCGCAATTGATCATTCATTCTCCAGTATATCACGGAATAAAACACCGTGTAGCAATCGTTTCTACAAAATTAATGCTGGAGATGTCGCTTACCTTCCCTCCAGGTCGGCTGCAGCAGCGTAATGCAGCGGGGTGCATCCGACTCGGTCCTGAATTCCGATCGTCGTCCTTCGGGTCAACAGAGAGGCGATGGCTAGATGATTCACCTTGCTGGATGCATAATGAATTGGCAACCTGTGGGAAATAATTTTCGTCTCAGTGTTAGTTGGATTAAACATTTGGAATTTGGAATAGATTTAAAGAAAAAACAATTCTAAAGCGTATGAGACTTGACGCACCTACTACTGATTCAATGGTTCCCGAAAACTACTACTTGCTTTGCAAGAACTGTTCTATATCACTAAATGTCATGATTTACAATCGTTTTAAGTTGAAACTCTTTAAAGGTGTTCATGATAAATTTAAGCTGGAATTAGCATTCGAAGACAAATAAGACTGACCTTCCGTAATTGTCGAGTACGTTGATATCACATCCGTTGCTCACAATCAGGTCGATACATTCGATATTCCTATGGAGGTGAAAGAAAAAAAATCAAGTTTACAAAAAATAACATTAAGCCATGCACAATGAAGCAACAATTTCTGGTACTCAGCGAAGGGAAAGCCGCTTGAATTAGTGGCGCAATCCAGACCCAAGAATAAATTGTTAAGATAAGTGTACTGCGCAGCAACTGACGCATTTTTCATTCGACAATAAATGCTTATTCAACAGCATTGCTTGCCAATATGATCGCATGGCGCAACACATATCGACAATTTAGAACTTGATGCAGTCGCTGACAAACAAATCGTTCCCCCGAGATCGTCCTTACTTTCTTGCTGGCAGCTCCATTAAATTTATAAATTATATTTTATTCCCCTATGTCTCACCCGCCGTACGCGCTTAGGTGAACTGCAGTTCGCCCATAATCGTCTCTGGCGTTGATGTCTACTCCGGCGACGAGCAACCGACGACAACATTCTGTATAGCCGTTCAGCGCCGCCAGGTGGAGCGCCGTCATACCCTTGCTTCCACGTCTACACAAACAAATCAATTACATATATTATCTACAATCGATATTCCACAAACGAATCGAATATTAAAATTACTCATTGCAGGTCACATCACGTTTTGGCGATCGACATGCGGACTAAATTTTTCTTACCTGTTCGGATCGGCGCCAGAAGAGAGCAGAGCGCAAATCAGCAGTTCGTGTCCATAGCGCGAGGCGATATGCAGGGGCGTGCACCCGTCCTTGTCGCAACTATCCACGTGGCCATCTACAAGTTATAAGAAGCAGAAAATAGAGACGAACACTGAGACATGCCGAAATTGAATATCCTAGTGACAAACAAGGTTATAAAGCAAGATAAAATCTTACTGCTGTCTATTAGTGCCTGGGCTCTGGCGATGCGCCCATGAATGGCGGACATGTGCAGCGCCGTTCGACCATCCTTGCTCTAAAAAAAGATGAAATAAAACAACTATTATCAAAACCTTTCAGTAAAATATACGCGATTGCTATTTCTATTAATTTTATTGAATTAAAATATAACATTTCCTCAAATTTCAATTAAAAAAACGACGATCAGTGTCTTAGAACAGGATAAGACTTACTTTACAGTTGACATCGATGGGTTCCTTGACCAGAATTTCGAGGCAGACTCCTCCCTGAGTGGAAGCGGCGGCGTAGTGCAGTGGCGTCTGAAATTATGCCGGTCAAATTGGTGGTAGTTTAGATTTGATGAAGTGATGGGCAGCAAGTCACTAGGCCACTGATCGTTTGTTACTGAAGTCATTTTTTCCCCTTACCTGGCCTTTGTTGTTGACAGCGTTGACTGAGGCTCCGGCCCGAATCAGCTCGGTGGCAACCGTGTCTTGTCCGTTAAGGCAGGAAATGTGCAAGGGTGTGTTTCCATAGGCGTTGACAGAGCCGAACTCAACTCCCAGGTCGATCAGTAACTTGACTACGGACACCTGACCGCTGGCAGAGGCCGCGTGCAATGGAGTGTACAACTTGGGATATATGAGAAGAAAATTAGTTATTTTCTTCCTGAATGCTAAGAATACCAGAAAACAGGTTCCATTCCCAATAATTCTATTGAATCTGAATACATCTTAAAAGATTAAATGACATGATATTCGCAAATATAAAATCAAAAGCAATTATTCGTTAGACAGGGATAAGATTTTTTTTAATACTTGTTAAAATTCTGAGTGCTTTTTTAACAATTCAATAATCTTGAGGACAAACTAGACAATATAGTGAACGCATGTTGAATCTTTCCAAATGATTTATTTTTTAAATACTAGAAATCAAGTATTCGTGTTCTGAAGACAATTATTTGGCATTTCAAGCTGTACAAGGCAATATTCAATAAAGTGTCAATTAAAATGAAATTCCCAAGACGTCGTCGAATCAAATGGTGAAGTCGAAAATGTCTCACCTCCTTGTCCCTGACATTGAGCTCGGCCTTGTGCGCGACCAGAGCCCTAACGACGTCGGTCCGCCCCATGTAGGCGGCCCAGTGTATTGCTCTTCGATCTTTCTTGTCAAAGGCATTGATGGCGGCACCATGTTGTAATAGAAGTTCAACCATCTGCAAAAAAGAAAGGAAACATCAAGCTAGGAAAACAAGCGTCAGGTTCAACACACAAATTGTGCATGGACCATGCACTGGAAAATGTAACTTACTTCGGTGTGTCCATTGAAGGCAGCATGATGAAGGCTGGTCCGGCCGGCTCGATCGGATACATTGATATTGCTGAGAAACGGAATGATGTACTCTGCACAGGAAATGGCGTTGTTGGCGGCGGCGACGTGCAACGGGGTTTGCCAATTTTTATCACGAGCGTTGACGTCGGCTTGGTGGCTGAGCAACGCTTCCACCGTGTCCTGATGGAATGACGAAAGGGCACAATTAATCTTGAAATAATTACCAAGACTTGATTTCTAGAAATGACCGAGTTGTCAAGGCGCGCACCTCATTTCCAGCGCAACAGGCACGATGCAACGGGGTCAGCCACCGATTGTCCTTGATGTTCACTCGAGAACCACTCAAAATCAATAAGTTCGTTATTTCGGCGTCGCCGCAGTAGGCTGCCGCATGTAGAGCACTCCGTCTCTCCAGGTCCTAAGACAATTTAAGAGCGACCATGAGCAATAATGGCAATTGTGAATTCTGGCATAATGTGCACGAGAACATGACCAGTCTTTGAGAACATACTGTAGTGAACTTGTACATTTTTTAATTATTCGAGCTAGTTCTAAATTCGTAATACCTACTTGAACATTGGGATCATCCCTCCTGCAGAGAATCGTTCTCACTTCCTCGACATCTCCTTTGAAAATAGCCTGAACCAATGGCGGCTAGAGAAATGGAAGAGTAGAAATTCAGGTGGCTCGTCCATTACAAGTTAAAATACACATTTGAAAAAATTTAAAGAAAATACGTCCAAGCAATGGAGTTTATTTTTTCTTTTTACGAGTAAAAACATGGCATATAGCTATAATATTTAGTAACCCACTAATGAATTAGATAATGATTCTAGATACATGTGTTATTGGAGAGGCGATACATATGCGTCTACCAATGAATACGAAACAATGAATTTTATTTGAAAGGAAATTACTCAAATGTAATAAAAATGTAGTCAAGTTTCCTTAACCTTCAAACAATCCCTTGATCTTATGAATAAAAGCTAATCTTTTATAAGGTTAACACACTTATACAAAAACACTCGTAAAAACCATACTCGTAGGAAGGAGAAAGCATGAAACCCAACACATTTGACAGCCCTCGACGAATAACACTGGGCCAGAACCTAGTCGAGATGCCATAGTTGGTCCAACTAGGTATTAGGCCCGAGGCTTTTAGATTTAGATTTGATGATCGCCGCGCCGTGGCATTATGGCGATTTTCGTAGGTGTGAGGAGGGGTGCTAATGAAGCTTTGGGCAGGCTGGCCGTTGGCGGCGGGTTTTGAACTAAGTCTTGGGGAAAGCAGTTAGTTCCATTCTGTGACGCTTCTAAGAGAATGAGAATTTAGCGTAGTTGCTCTTCGCAAATATTGTTTCTAGTTGAGTGGGTGGCCTCTTCTCTGTCGTTTTGCTGGGGAGATGAAGTTGGCTGGGTCAAGAGTAACGAGGCCGTGGCTGATGGAAAAGAGCAGCTGGAGTCTGTGTTCTCGTCTTCGTGTAGAAAGGAGGGGAAGCCTTAGGGCAGTGACTGCCTTCGTGACACATGTGTCTCGTTTGCAATGGAACACGTTGTCAATTGACACTTCAGATATTGTCAACACCATTGGTCCTACATATTTGCCAGCCCACAATCTAGACTACTGGCATCGTTGTTGTTGTCGAAATTAAGCTTAGCATGTATAGGCTGACTAATTTTGTTTTTCAGCCCAGGCCCTAAATTACAGCAGTGCCCTAGGCTAGTGAATATCCGGAAGACATAGGCCTATCGCCTATTTGCAAAGACCTAGGCCTAGGCTCGGTTGTCCCAGCAATGTTAGGCGTGAAAGAATTTGCGGGCGTGGGCTAGAAACCAGATACCAATTTAAGCGCTCAGCCTAGGCCTCGAAATTCTTGTGGTAAAAAGTTGCTCGGGTCAGCGCAGTCAGTCATTTTGGCGTAGGATGTCGCCTTGACTGCGCCCCGACTGGTACGGGCATCCTGTCACCAAACGGGCCGTCACTCGACTGGAACAATTCGTGCTTACCTCTTCTACCAGTTGCTGGATCGCCATTGACGAAATGATGTCTGTACAATCAACTAGGCAAATATACGGCGATCATGACGAATAAACCACATTTACTAGCCTAGATCTGCATTTTGTTATGGTCGATTACCACATTCGCAACACGTTTTCAAAGTCGGTTGGCCGCCATCTTGTTTTAACAAAGCTCCGCCGCATCAACACCTTCGAAATGGAAGGTCGTGGCTCAAAGCAGAAGAGTCGTCATAGTATTTGCGGAGCTAGCCGAAACCTACGTCACGTGATGTAGGTTTCGAGATCGTGCCAACTTAGACGTCAGCACTGGTAGTTTCAATTTGAAAATGTGTATCCAGTGATTGCCACATATCCGATAAGTAAGGGGCAGCACAAATAGAAACAATTTTAATTCACTGAAGCGTATATCGCAATAGTAGTTTCTATACCCCTCTTGGTGCTTAGCACTATGTGAAACTTTCTTTTGATTAAGTAATTTAAAAAGAGTGGGCAGATTCTTCAGAAGAACAATAAACAGCTACAGATAAATGTCAACAAACAATACTCGGGTGATTTGAAACGATTGCAATGTTTTTCTGACCTTATCTGGTTGATTTTGTCAATATCCAATATACTTATGTTTTGTCTCAATGCACGAAATAAAGGGAAATGCTTCTCTTCTACGATAACATAATTTAAGCAAACGGACAGCAATATTTAAAATTCATGATATTTTATTTATTACGATCGAATAATGTATTCAATGACGTGATGGTAATAAATTGTGAGACAAACTAAACGAACCAATATTTTGGGTTTTCTTACTGTACACGAAATAAATTATATAAAAGCTAAGCAAAAAATTATATACATGTACCCAAATTATTTTTTGTTATCCAAGCTAGCTCATCACAAATATTTTCATCTATACACTCACATTTGAACCACGAATGAACTAGGCCCCCTTCTCCTTGGTTTTTAATTATACAAATGTTCACGTTGTACCAATCGACAAGGAACTGGATTTTGGAAATTAAATTATTTGTTTAACTAAAAATGAACTAAAAACATTTTCCAAAAATTAAAGACAGTAAAAACATTAAAGACATTAAAAAGGAAAAGTACGTATTCTGCGTAAAACACCAATCGGTGATTTTTAACCACGTCAATTTGAAAATGTGCACACAGCTAAAAACTAGTTAAAAAATATCCGCTATAATGCAATTGCATGTACCAATCACAACTTTTTTTAAAGAATCACAGGAGCTTGCAACGCACCTTATAAAACAAAACAAAAATAAAAGTGTTTTAGGTAAAATAAAAAAGAGTATAAAATTGATATTCAATCTCTCGAAATAAAAATCCTCGTAAAAGTTCGATTTTTTAAATAAAAAGCAGAATTGCGTATTTGTTGATGCACACACATATTTCATGAATTGCACTTACATATAAAATAAATAAAAACTTTAGTTAATTAAAAATCAAAAATAACAGTAATAGTTAGGCCATGAAATTGGGACATGTATGATCAAAATTAAAATTTGTAAGAAATCACTCAATCAGAAATTTTGCATCTGCCTTGGCGATTACAGACTAGTCTTGGTGGATTCCTTTGTTGAAATATAAAATTCAATTATGTCAATAAAACCGATTGATTCCAAGTGCGAGACTCGAAAATTCTTCAAAATCCGACTGAAAGTAATTGTTCCAAAGCAGTTAAAGCTTCACTTACAGGACGTCCATATTCCAGTCGATCTGTAACTCAGGCAACAGGAGTACTTCTTTTTAGCCGACCAAAGTCACTGAAACTGTTTTCAGTTTTTTTACAGTATTTTTAAGAGTTTGTCGTTTGTTGCAGAACCAGACTCGCACAACTTCCCGGTCGTACTGCAGACTTTCAGCTAGCTCAGTCATTTCCGAACCTATTAAAAGAAAAGGAAAACAAGTAACACATTAGTAGTCCAAAAGAAAGAAGTCAATCAAAATCTTACACCCGATCATTTTTTTCTAAATTTATAATATGGGCATTTTAATTTATCATTTCAACGACTCATTCATGGTTAAGTGAATTTGAAACATATATCCATGTAGGTTATTCGTAATTTACATTATTTTGGGAATAAATAACTCGGCGCATTTGGGATGAGTCATATGTTAAAAACATCAGTTTACCTGAAGGATGGGTGTTTCTCTCAAAGTGCTGATTGAGAGCCTCCAAAGCGAGCGGTGTAAACGATGTCCTTCTCTTCCGTTTCTTGGAGGGTTCAGTTCCGATAAACTCGGTCAGATTCTGCGCTCCATTCTTGTACCTCTCCTCGGCCTCTTTCATCCACCGTTCCAGCACTGGCTTGATTTTTTGCGCACTCTTTGGCGTAATGTCCAGTTTCTCAAACCTGAAAAAGAGACATCATTGTGAAAACAAAGATACAAAAACACTTGGGAATTAAATCATAAGTTATACAGTGCCTATTGGAGAAAAAAACTCGTTATACCTGCAAATGGCACTCTGGCTGTATGCTGGGCCTTCGGTTACACTCAAGGCTTGGCCAACTTGTGTCTGAGTTAAGCCCAGCGATAACCTTCTTATTTTGAACGCTTTGGCGAATTCCTTGATTTCTTCAAGATTTATACCGTCCACGGTGTTGGCACTCGTTTGGCTAATAGGGGCTAATTAATTACACGGAGTAGAATTACAGCACTAACTTAAACATCATTTACGATTTAAGTGAACTAAAAATATTACTCGAAAGACTCGTCATAGCCCAGTCGGTATTGCGACTGACTGTGGCTCAGCGGTCCCGGGTTAGATTCCCGGCGCCGGCTCTCGACTATTCGATCCCGGGGTACTGGTGAAAATATGCCCCTCGCCATAGTGCCTACTTAGTACGTGAGGGGTACAGAAAATCCTATAGTGCTGTGACTATGGTAAAAGAAAAGAAAAATTAAAAAAAACTCACTCGAGGATTCTGTACTTGTGACCGAAGGGGACGAGGTTTGCGACACCTGAATAATTTGATTGGATGCCTCAGGTGATAACTGAAACGCGAAAAAGCAATATAAATATATTTTATTTCAATACTCGGTCCAGTATGAGGAATCGAGCTATAATATTTGGTCCAGTATATTTCTTGATATGTCACTCAAGTTAGCAAAATGTACGAGATGATAAACCGAGCTTACTTGAACACTTTGAGTGGCGATCGTAGAGGTGTCCGCTACCGTCGCAATCTGAATGTGGGTCTGATTTTGAACAACATTACTAGCTCCGGTTGAGGACGATATCACATTCTGAATTTTTTTAAACATTGCAGAAATGTTAAATAAGAAACTAGTAGAAACTAGATTTTCAAGATAATCCAGAGATTTATAACGTACAAGTATAATGAATTTTTAAATTAGGAGCAACATTTTCTCAACCATAAAAGGGGACTTGTAATTAATTTATTTCCATTATCATACCTTGTTTGAGTTTATATTTAGATGACCACTTGTTTGTTGTGACATTGGTTGTTTATCAACCTGAACGGGACCGCTGCCATTGTAGATTTGCATCAATCCAGACGGTTGACCAATTATCTATTCAGAATGTAACATTTTGTCAAACCCACATTGGCAATTTAAGCAACAATATATTCACATTATCACCATGTTTCAATTTTATTCACTCTAACCTGAGGTGAAACCGCCAAAATCTGCCCAGCTGAATTCGTTAGAATTTGTGGCACCACTTGAGACTGACCAAAGGCCTGAAAGTTATTAGCAAGAATCGTTTGGGTTGGTAAACTAGTGGTGCAAGATGAACCTGTGAAAATATTAAGAAATTATTGTCAATAACACTTTGTACGATTCGTTTGTTAAGACAGAAAAATAACTGAAACATAAATCCTAATTAAAAGTGCAGGGAGCATGCAAACACAGATGTAGACTAAATAAAATATTACAACTAATTTCATAGGAAATTAAACTAGTCAAAATGATGTCCGATAGGAAGACACTTTAATCAGTCAGTTACAGATATAATTAATTATAAAAATTCTAGTTTTAAAGAAAACCTAGTGTCGATTACTACCAAGTTTCAAACATAACAATTCGGGCCAATAGAGCATTTGAGCAAACTTGAGAATCAGAAATATTGTAGTCATTTTTGTTCAGATGCTAGCGAAAAGATTTTATAAATGAAAATGAATGTACCCGTGTTGGTTCCGCTCATTGCCTGAAGATTGGCCATGGTGGTAGTGATGACTTGACCGTTAGGAGTGACCAGTTGCACCAGTTGACTGTTGGAGTTTTGGTTCATAGGGATGGTCAGTATCTGTTGAGGAGCAACACTGGTCGTTTGAGGAACATAAATCTGAGCTCCTTGAACGCCCTGGAGTAGTTGTCCTCCAGCCAGAATATATTGGGGCATCGCTGTTGCTTGGGGCATAGGTTGAAACGTGTACGAAGTTGCCTACAAACATTTTAAAATAAAGTCAATTAGAGAATACAGTACAGTGAAAAAAAAGTTCAGCGTGAAAAAGTTCACTTACATGAGAAGCAGAATTATTTATGGTCTGTGCACAATTTCCATTAGCAATGGGACTCAAAGTGCCCATTCCTGGAATACCCATTATCTGAGATACCCCGTTGAGACCTTTCAAAAAGATAAATAATCAAGTATTTAAAAAAAAAAACTTCTGCATATAAAACACGATGTTTCAAGAAGGTACGAATTGAGATATAAATCTAGCAGAAAATATCGGCTCGTAAAACAAAATTTCTACCTTGAATATTGATATATTGTGTTTGAATTCCGCCGTTTATCAACTGGGTGGTTCCATTGACCTTGTTAGCAACTGGACTAGAAAGTCCTGCAGATTTTGTACATTAAAAAATAACAAACGACCACATTTTTATTAATGATACAAGATAGAATATAAATTTATTTCATCCAAATGACACGCGACTATTTCACCAAACTAAATCGTTCAAGAAACAATTTTATTTACGATTATCAAAATTATTTCGTGGGCTCTCACCGGTGCTGCCGTAATCCGGTTTCAGCTCCTCACACACGTCGACGATATTTCCATTCATCGGTTGCAAAGTGAACACAATTTGTTCGCCCACATTTGTCCCGTTTGGTGGCGCCATCGACAGGTAAGTTCCAATCGGTAAGCCACCACTCGAAATGCTGCCATCTGGAGCTAACGTGAGCATCGAAGTGAGGGCTTGCGGATTCAGAATGCTAATTTCCTGCAAGTTCAAAAAATTTATAGTTTTAAAATTAAAGATTCGAAACTCAAATAGCAGCTGATATGATACCGACTCAAAATAATTAAAAATGAAAAATGATTATTACTAATGGAATAAGGTTTTCCACATTCGAGGTGATCGAAGGGAAATCGAAGTGATAGCAGCACTGCAGAGTGCGTGAGCTATTAGTGTTGCCAATGATTAGGGGCAACTGCATGATCAATGGGCAACTCACAAACAAATCTATTAAAATTTTATGAATGGTAAATAAAATTTAAAAAGGCGATGCTGGACTCATCCAAAAGAACTGGCGACGAACGTAAGACAATTAAACCGCGAACAGTAAAATTTAATGAATCAGCGTTCCAATAATCACAACTATTACATGAATTGAACAGACGTAAAAAATAAACGCAATATCACGAATATTAACAATTTTGGATGAGTCCAGCATCGCCTTTTTAAATTTTATTTAGTTAACAACCCCTGGCATCCCTCACATTATATTTTAATTTTATGAGAGGGTTGAAGAATTATGTTTCGCAAAAAATCATGAAAACTGGCCACTAATTTCTCTCCAAGGGGAATACTTTCGAGGAATATTTTGACAAATTAAACTGAAAGCGTAAAGAATCACCACTGTCCACATTTTGTAATTATACCGAGGATATTGCTGTGGACTGTGCGGCTAATAATAAATAATGTGAAAGACAACGCACGTACCTCATTCTTCAAGCCATTAGTTGGAAATGTTATAATCTCCCCCATATTCGTTCTGTATCCTCCTGTCTTGGTTTGAAATGCAACGGAGAGGTTTTCTCCATTGCTATCCCCATCCATGTCCAGAGGGAGGAATCCAGTATTGTAGACTCACTCAGTCTGTGTGGTAAACAAAAACAAAATTCTAAATAATTGGTTTTCTTTTACAAATTTTAATTAGAAAAAAGAATAAGAAATCAAATTACGATATTCTACAAAAAAAAACTTGTATATCGTAATGGCGAGTAAATTAGATGTAGAACAAAAGGGTCCTGATATTACAGCATTTTTTAATGCATGTACAAAATAATAGCTGGTAAGAAAAATAATAACTGTCAGATCTAAACATCTCTCTAAACATCATAATTTTATAAAATGTTCTCATTACAGTACTGGTACTTTATTAATTTAATTGGTACTGGTGAAAATGTGCCCCTTGCATAGTGTGTAAGCACAAAGAGGGGTACAGAAACGCATGTAGTGCAGCGACTACAGAGATAGGAAATAAAAATTGCAATTGTATTTACACACGTAAGAACATTTTTTATAAGGAAAGCGTTTGATGATTTGATCGTCTCGAATTGGTATTTTTTTAAATTAACTACAAGTTATTAACTACATTTTATTTCATAAATTTATATTGTAGTTTAAACGTTTATGGGCCGTTGAATTAGAAGACTTAAGGTCCAATGCATCTAATTCTGACAGGCTGGGTCCATTCGACCGCAGCCCGTGATTATTAAATTAATGTCGCTTGGCGTTAGCCAATAAATGCCTCATTAAAATACTGACAAGGGCATCACAACGCAATGCTAGCTACAGAGCTATATGCTAAGCGAAACATTATCGGCTGACACCACAAAGCAATTCAAACATTGCCCAGAAATTATGCAAATATGTGTTAATTGAATAATATATATTATATGCGTGTGGCTGTACCGCGCGATTGAGAAGATAAATTATGCAAATAGCGACAGAAAACACATTACACAATAAATGCCAATTGACCACCAGCCTTGGGAAAAACATATATATAAACCCCGCACGAAAACGTAAGCACATCATCAATTGCCAATTTTATTGCAATTTCCAACGTGTTTATTCGACAGGTAAGCTAATAAATGCGGATGCGTGTGATGTAGAAATGGAAACGGTTGCAAAAGCTCGCCCTCGCTACGGACATTCCCCAGCCAGAAGATAAGAAAATGGAGAAGCGCAAAAATCGATACACAGTGACACGAAGAGAAAGCAACGCCCGACGAAAATATAACCACTATAGATAAAAACAGAAACCAAACAAGGACGGGTGAATTAAAAAACTAATTGTCTCATTCAGGTCATGCGGCGTCCCCTCGACAGCAACGTACATTTTCAATTGTAAGTTAATCGTCGACATTACCGTGAACATTATATTAGATCGCCATTAAAAAATCGAACACACCGATCTCCCCCTAGTTAAGCGACAGTCCCCTAATAAATTATGATAATCGCTACAAATAATTTTTAAAAACCACACGCACGCAATAAACACAATCAGCACTACAGTTGAGTGGAGAGAGGGGAGGAATATCATTTTGGGGTAATCAATTTTCTCACCTTTTACGTGCGGTGCCCTACGGAGAATCGAGTGCAGTTCGGAGGAGCATCCACATGTATATTCTTACCCGCGCTGGCCTAGTCGAGGCTGCAGGGTCCATGCCACGGGAGACGAGCGGTCCAATGGCGAAATGATGCGGCTCCGAATCGGGCCACGCCCACTCCGTCTCTTAAATTATGATAATTCTAAATGCAATTCGGGTTGGTGGCACTTTCAAACACGAGTTATTCCTAGCCGTTGTCGATCGCCGAACCGATCAGGCGCGTCCGTGACATTTTTCTGTGTGAAACACACTGGAAATGCCATCGCAGATTCGAGATGATACTTGTGAGTGTACATCGACAGCTATTGTTTCTCCATCCAGTTGATATTCACGCGTTGATCAGCGTGGGTCCGTGCAGGGACGTCGTGGCTGGAATCACCCCGTTTCTGATTCACGCTCTGCAGCGCTCCTAGCGGATGACAAAAAACGTCAGTCGAGATTTCTAAATTAGAATTGTTTTTAAATTCACCCACCAGGCGCGCTTCCACAAAACATCGGGTGAATACAGTACGAAGGTACACAGGACGCTCTATACGCGGAAAGCCGAAAGCACGACTGACTTCACATGAACTAGAGATGCCAGTGACGAGAACCTCTTTATCCGTCCTCAATTATTCGAAACAGTTGCTACCTTTTTCGATTGATTAACTGAAATCCAAAAACCAATTTCCTCTCGTCCAGATATAAACAAAGATGCTAGCAAGGATGCTGAGACGCCGTAGCGTCAACCGGAAATGTCAACGGCAACTTCCGGCTGTCTTGTTCATCTATTGTTCACATTTGCGAAATGGTTGTAATCGAATTAGGAGCGGGTGTCCATTGCTTGACAATCTGCAGTAAGCTTTCCGTTTATCGAATTCATCGTTCGGAAACAGGCAACGAAAATGTATCCCACTTCACCTTGATTGCAATCATCTTTCATGAGAAAACGTGATTGGACCTCCGCCAGCTGACCTGTGAAATTTGTGTTCTTGTTGCTCTACGAATTCTTTAATTTTTGGTAAATAATAGTTAATTAAGTTTCATTTACTTTTTAAATATTTAAAATATATGGTTTATTCTCGCTATTGAGCTAGCTGGCATGGCTGGTGAACACTGTTTTACAATGTAAACAAGGTTGGGAAGAACCCAGGTTATTGGTCCTCGGTCATGTGATCCTATCATGTTACATTCTGTGGAGGTTTTTCTTGAACGAATCCTAAATTATCTGTTCGCAGTTATAGATTATGGATGTCAGCATTTCGGACGAGGAAGATGAGGAGGTAAGCTCAACATTGTGGGATATTTGGTTTTTTGGATATGCAGGCTTGAAACTGCAGTACATTAGCTAAATCACACCCTACGTTTGGCCCCTACTCAAATTAAAATAGTACAGGATTAAGGAGGACGATTTCTCGTCTCGTACAACAATTGTAATGATTTTCAATTTTCAGTGCTCTATTTATTTTTACATAGGAGGTGGAACCGCAACTGAAATATAGAAGATTAGTTAATGACGTTACAGTTATTCTGAAGAAGCATGCGGCCAGCTGTGTCGCAGTGAATTCGAAGGTATGCATTTTGAGATCTTTATCGCCTCAGATCTTCCTCTGTTGAAGTTTTAGAGTGGTTGTATGTTTTCCCAGTTTTTAGCTCTCGGAAGCCATTGGGGAACCATCAGTATTATCGATCACTTGGGAAACAACATACGATCAGCAAAGTTGTTATGCGTAAGCTTTTGAATCAAATGCGCTATTATGAGAAAATGGTACATGAATAGCTATATTAATTTGGTTTAATTACTTGTCCAGCACACGACCACCGTCAATCAGATCAGCATCGATGAAAAAGGAGACCATATCGCTAGCTGTTCCGACGACGGGAGGGTGAGTCCAGATTCTATTTTGCCACTCAAAACTATCGCAAATTCTCCTTCTAACAGAATGAGCAAGGAACAGCTGTTTTCTTTAAATTAAAAAAGGAAGACACTTGACGAAGCCCTAGCCATAAAATTGAAAACGGAATATTTACAGACAAATAACAAATTGTTCCAATTTTTTTTCAATCACGGAAGTGAATAGCACTACAGGAGTTTCTGTACACCTCTTAGTGCTTCGGCACTGTGTGAGGGGGCACATAAAATAATCGCATCAAATTAAAATGAACTTTTTCTTAAAATCTCAAAATGGCAATCCTTTTTGCAAATTCTAACGAATATGTTCTTTTGCACTCAGGTTCTAATTAGTGGTCTGTACAACAGTGACAACAACGTCAACATATCGTTCGATCGTCCGATCAAAGCCATCGCCATCGATCCCGAATATTACAAATCTGGGGGCGGCCGTCGATTCCTGACTGGCGATGAAAAGGTGATCAAACCATCTTGAATGAAAATGAATGAGATTTTAGTTTTAGTGCGAGTTAACATTTATTTTTTAAATTTATCTTCTCTAGTTGATTCTTCATGAGAGATCTTTCATGTCGAGATTGCGAACTACCGTTTTATTGGAGGGCGACGGCACCATCAGGAACGTTCAATGGCACGGACAGTTCGTGGCTTGCTCCAGTGACAAGGTAATAATTTCGCAAACATCTTATTTTTTATCTGAGATACTTGATACCTGAGAAACTCTAAAAATGAATGAATGAGTTACTGAATGATTGACAGAAATTAACGAGCCTTATATGTTTTATGTGCATATGAGTTTAACTTTTTTATATAGAGTGTGCGGATTTTCGACATTTCAACATTGAAAACCATCTGCACAATCAACCGGGAACACAGTGCCAAGTATAAATACGAGAAATTTAGTTTTTACCTCACCTGTTCCGCATACTGAATTTTCGAGATTCTAGTCATAAGAGGTCCAACCAATGTTCCTCCTATTTTGCTGTTCGCCAACAGGGTGCGCTCGGAATTGTACCGCTGCAGTCTTGTATGGAAAGATGCTTATACGCTGCTAATTGGCTGGGCCAACCACGTCAAAATCTGTTTGATTAAACCCTGCAAGACTACTCCCTCATCGCCGAAGGAGGCGCCAAACTTCTACGTTGAAATGAGTAGGTTCTCTTTTTTTTAAAAAGTATTCAATTCGCTGAGTCGGCCACCATTCGAATATCACAATTGACGGTTTCTGAAGACGCTCACTTCTACTTATTCTCAGCTTGCAGGTTTACCACGGACTTCTACGTTGCAGGAATCGCTCCCCATGATGACAACCTGGTGGTGCTGCTGTCCTACTCGCAGGATGACGAACTCGAAGTAAGTGTTTGTCCACCGATGACCCTCACACTGAAACTGGTTGGACATTAAATTTGGCCACCACTTTCATCTTCAATTCCAGTCACCTGACCGTGGTAGCGCCAAACGCCCGCAGTTGCACGTGATTCAACCGCAAACGGAGGATTGCGATGAGATCTCCACAGACGTTCTCTCCATCAAGGGATTCGCAGAGTATCGTTGCAACGAATATCACCTTGCCTGTCTGACCGAGGAGGGAATTCTGGTTATCGTCAGCCCGCGCGACGTGGTCATGGCCGAACCACGTGACGCGGACGATCACGTCATGTGGCTAATGGAACACAATAGATACGAGGTCGAGTGATGGGGAAGAATGCATTATGACTCGAAACTAGACATTCCTGTGTTTTTTATTATTATTTTATATTTTGCATTCCGAGCCCGCGCCAGGAATCGAACCCGGGACCGGCGAGCCACAGTCAGTCGCAATACCGACTGGGCTACAATGAATCGTACAAAAGTGCTGAGACTCATTTAATTTTTCCAACTCTAGGAAGCGCTGAACACTGTCAAACTGAATGACGGCAAGGACTTAAAGGTGCAAAACCTGTTGCAAGTGGGAAAGGCCTATCTGAACCATCTGCTGGATGATAAACAGTACGATGAGGCCGCTCGACTCTGCGTGGAGATTCTTGGCAAAGACAAGCTGCTCTGGGAGACTGAAGTGTACAAGTTTGCCCGCGTGCGGCAACTGAAGGCAATCAGCCCTTATCTGCCCCGTGGTGACGTCAAATTGGAGCCGGCCATTTATGAAATGGTGTTGAACGAATTTCTACAAACTGACGACAAGGTTAGGGGAAAATGTGCCATGGGGTGAATCGAGTAGCTTGAAACGTTCTGCCACTTGATGCAATCTAATTTATGCTATTTTTTACTTGTGGGATCAAGGGTTTTCAAAGTCTCATAAAGGAATGGCAGAGCACAATGTACGACGTGCCGACATTAATCAAGGCAGTCATTGACCAGCTAATCTGCGATCCAAACAACCCCATTCTGCTCTATTGCCTAGGAGATCTGTACACCTTTGAGCGACAATATGACAAATCATTGGCCATATATTTAAAGTGAGTGATAATATTAATTTTGGTTCAATCTAATTTTTTTATTGAGTTCGAGTAAAAAGTTTGATGCTACGATCAATTATTATTTTTCTTATCGTTCAAGATTGGGACACAAGGACGTTTTTGATTTGATCGACAAGCACAAGTTATTTGGATCCATTCACGATAAATTAGAAACCCTGATGCAACTGGACACTGAGAAGGCTACGAAAATGTTCCTGGATAATCTCGACAAGATCCCTTTGGACACCATTGTACAGAAACTGGACCAGAGTCCAAGCCTGCTGTGCCAGGCAAGATAAGATATTAAAAATGTGACAAGCTCATCTCGTGATAGAAGACGTATAAATATTTTGCTTTCACATCACACATGTATTCGTCGTTCCAGTTTCTCGACAGATTGTTCATCAAGGATCCAATCCAAGGGGAAGGGTATCATGGCTTGCAAGTTAAATTGTACGCCAAATGGCAACCACAAAACCTCCTGTCTTTCTTGAGAAACAGCAATTTCTACCCCCTGCAGGAAGCCCTCGACATATGCCAGGCATATCATTTGACGTCCGAAATGGTATTTCTATTAGGTACGTTCAACAAGCAAGTTACTTTTGAAACCCCAATTCCCCTAAACCAAATGCTCAAGAGTTCATCATGATTGAAGGATTTGGATTGGTCAAGATTTGTTTGAACTAGATGGTTTTTCAAGTGGTCGTAAATATTTGCAACAGGTCGAATGGGAAACACAAAACAAGCCTTACAATTAATAGTTGAGGAACTCGAAGACGTAGATCGAGCAATCGAGTTTTGCAAGGAGCACAATGACAAGGACTTGTGGGAAGACTTGATCAATACTTCGCTGAACAATCCAAGTAAGAGTTTAAAATATTTTACACAATCGAATCGTTATCTCGTTCCGACTAGACAAGGGTCATGAGTTGAGTGGTGCACGAAAGTTAGACCTGAACCAGATGACAATTCCATTAAGGATACATGAACGCTTAAGATTAACTTATTATAATTCTAGCACGTATTAACCAACCTATATAACGAATGGATCCAAATTCTGTTCCAGGGTTTATCAACACGCTATTGAACAATATTGGTACACACGTGGATCCAATCATGATAATCCAAAGGATTGCTAGAGAGATGGAAATACCCGGTCTACGAGATTCTCTGGTGAAAATTCTCCAAGATTACACTTTACAGGTCAGACATCGTTCGTTTGTGGGGTTTTAATTGGCCATCCAAATTATGAAATATTATGAGAATCTTGAATTTTGTTTTCTAGGTATCTCTGCGAGAAGGGTGCAAGAAAATTTTAGTGTCCGATTGTTTTGGTCTCTTGGATAAGCTGGACAAGCAGCACCGGAAAGGAATGCTAGTACTTGGTATGTTTATCCAAAGTGAACTGGAATCTCCAATAATTATAAATTCGATTCTTGTGAATCCGAAATCACAAGATTTTTTTCCCTTTCTAGATGATCAGTTATGTCCGATTTGCCAGTGCAAGATACTAGTCGGAGGTGAGTTAACTCGTAGGCTCTTTGGAGCAGGAAATAATAAATTATTGCAGGGCGGCAAGAATTGACGCTATAAATTTGCGGACTGCTTAACTGGTAATCGTAAAAATATTTTAATTGCAGACGTTAATCATACAGGGGGAGTTGTGGTGTTCTGGTGCCGGCACGCGTTTCATGGAGATTGCCTTCCCACACAAGACAGTGTAAGTCTTTTCAACTAACTTGTAACTGGGGAAATTTGAGCATCAGATTTTTATTGGATTGCCATTGACGTTTTAAATATTTTATCCAATCAACTAGTGCTTTAATACAGGATTGGTCCTATTTTTCAGTTGTGTTTTGTGTGTCATACACAAAAAAGAAAGCCTGGAATTTCGCCTAAGGATAGCTAGACATGTTTAAACGCCCAAGAAAAAAAAACACGTAACACCAGGAGGTAATCATGCAACAAGATGTATACTACTGAAATCATATTTGCATTTTATAATAAAAATAAAATTTGAAAGCATTTGTATTTGTAGTTGTCGCGAGATATTTCTATTCTAGCTCCCAAAAAATTTAATTATATTATCCAGGATTACAGTGACAAAAATCAAACTTATCAATTGTTGTGTTGAAACTGTACAAAGAAATCGTAACTGGTCAGATACGTATTGACTAATTGCAATCTGGTTGCAACTAGAAAACAGTGAGGAATATAAGATAATTATGTCTACTGAACTTGTACAATTGAAAATAAGAATGGACGTTTCGACATCTGGCCATTCGAAATTTCAGAAATTGTTTTTGTTTGGAGGAATGACACTGGTGCTCGGTGGTCTCAAAAGGTTTGGGAGCCACCGAAGCGAGTCCACCAGTTTTTATTGCTTTCAATATTCTGGTCAAGGTTTTCTTCCAAGTGTTGCTCTTTCTACCATTATTTAGCAAGACATTCTAATAAAACTTTCTTCACACCTACTTGAACGAGAAAAGGAACTTGATACGACCTATTCGAATTGATCTAGATATAAAAATCAATATCTTAAACGTCCACATGTTCATGCTTGAATTTCTTTAGGCAAGGCGGCGCACCCTCCTTGGTTTTTTGGTTTTTAGTCTGAATTTCTTTCCACCAATTTGTATTGTCGTTAAAATCCAGATCAAAGAACGTGTCAATGGTCGGCTGGGCTTCATCGGCCAACTTGAAAGCAAATAGTACTGAATTGGTTAGTTTTTGTTTTGTATCTCGTGTATCGAGTCACCCAATCGGGGATTAGCTACGTACCTCGCTCGTTATCATATTGGCATCTTTAAAATCGTCTTTGCTGAGTCCCGCCTTGTTAAGAACGTCCAATTTGTGTTGCACCATTGGCCTAATAAATGGAAGTCACACATGTAATTAATATCCTTTACTTTTTGGGGACAGAAATGGATTTATTTTAAAAGGCTCTGGATTTGAGGCTCTGTCAGGCCATTCCACTGTCTACACACTC
>JAQGBY010002241.1:0-24067 GCA_034698785.1 Mycogona germanica
TATTCTCCTATTTTTTTTCTTATTGTGAATTTCATTTTGTGGTTTCGCCCGTCCTGGTGACGGGCTTACCCGCTTGTGTTACTATAAAATGGAAGTTCTGTCCGGGAAAGCGCCGGACGAGAAAAAACGAACAAGAGTTGGCGATAACTCTTCTTACAATAAATAATAGTAAACTATTATTTAAAAAATGAATTAGTTCCCACGTTTTTCTTGTTCAGTTAATTCATTTTTAAAATATTTTACTATTTACAATAATAGTTTACTATTATTTATTGTAAGAGTTATCGCCAACTCTTGTTAGTCTTTTCTCGTCCGGCGCTGTCTCATTATATTTTAGATAACCCAGATGTCATATTACTATTAATTTGTTACTAATATATTTTTTTATTATTCTCTCGAAGCAGTTCAAAATTCAATTACAAATGTGAACGTAAATCACATTATTGAAGTAGTTGATCAGCTTCTTTAAAAATACGTTAAACAAAAATGAAAGTTTATATGCAGGCTGAACGACTTGCAATGTGCCCAAACATAATATAGAATAAAAACGTATTGTACCACTGATAAGTAACCCGTTACCGTTATAAAATGAAAATGAGGTGACTGTTATAGATGTAGGATATAAATTAAGTGTTTGTTATTCATTTTTTGGATTAAAAAAAATGAAAATACCTATTATTGGACAAGCTATTGGTGCATCCGAAATGGAAACTATAACCGTCGTTCAACGAGACGTTTACCTGCACGATAAAATATGTGAAAGCAGGCCGCCAACAATTTTCATGAATGATTATCACAAATTTGGATTAGTCGTACGCAAATATATAATAGCCGTGATCACAAGTATTATATGGTGTGATTGGGATTGAAAAGGGGTGCACAGGATATACGGCTACCCACGTATACTAAGGTGATCACAAGAGTTAGCACTTAAATGCATAATATATGACAAACTGGATTAAAACGATGTGCACAAAAAATAACATCGCCGAGATATCGATTCTTGGTTTTACTTTCAGCACACTTTCAGTTTTGCAATTGTATTTTTAAAAAAGCAATTTTTGTCCTTCGAGTATAACGAGCTGGGGACACACCGACCAATGCCAAGATAGGTTACTCCTTGCCCACATTAGATTCACACAAACATTTAAACAAACTCCTATTAATTTAGCTGAAATGATTAAATATTGCATCCATTCAGATTGATTCATTATCGTGGTTGAGGATCAAGGTTTTTTTTATTTTGTAACAAATGCGTAGCAAGCCCGAACAATGTGCACCAATATTGAAAATGGAAGCCTAGAGGTAAAAAGGAGATTATGTTTGAAATATGAAAACATATAAGGTCGAGTCCAGAAGAACTATTCTAGATAATCATATTTTTTATTCATGAATAGTTGGTATATTTATAAATTGGAAGTGAAATTTATGTACGACGTGTTTGTGTGCAACAGCATTATTTATAATTCGGGGAAATAAATGCGATAAAAAATAATTACATTACATAATATTGAAATAATAGTTAAACTATCCACTTGACATTATCGAACAGTGAAAATATTTTTTTGTTTAAAAAAAAACTGCATGAATACAAACCGTATTGATCCATATATTTTAAATTTTGAATGCATGTGATTGGAGTTCATGCAAATGCTGGATTACAAATCAGAAGAGGAAAAAAAACTATCAATAATGAATGAGTACACTTATGCAGCTAAACATACAAGTATACACAGTATTTAACAGTTGCTCTTGACATGGTCGTCACAATATATACACATATAGATTCTAGCCCTTGTGATCACCTTATCTTGTGCACATTAGCTATATGAGGAACCTTATCAAATGAAAACGTTAAGTTTTTTAATTTCCCCGCATGGTCTTAAAAAATAAACATTCGCTAGTATGAAATCCGTTTTCGCAATTTCGCTATCGTTTTTGAGAGTAATTTCGTTTTTCGCTTGCTCCCAGTTGGAGGGGATCCCGGCCTCTTCGGTGAACAACTGGTGGAATATCTGGATTCGGCTGTCAAAATCACGTGGCATTCAAATTAACACACAATACCAATGTTCAGTTTGTACAGGAACGTTCAAGTAAAATAAAAGAAACCAATTTAATTAGCTCATTTTTTTAAGCTTTTGGTTTTTTTATTCTAGTACCGAAATGCAGTTAGCCTCCCCACGACTCAGGCAAAAACTATCATTCCCTGCGAGCAGATTTAGCGAGGACTGAGAGTTTTTGAACGGGCCTTAAGATTCGGCTTCAACGTTCCAGTAGAAACAACGTATTCCAGTGCATCTTACGATCGGCACGCTTTCCCCATATTCGTGATGTCTCGAATGCATTCCACTCAAGACATTGTCTCGAATGCATTCCACTCAAGACCGGGGATTGTACATAACTTCATGAACACAACTGAAACACATAACTAACGGCAACGACTAAACTACTTATTTCATGACAACGTTAAAAAGTCACTTGCCTTCATCCTCATCGTACGCGCTAACGTATTGGTCAGTATCAGGGTAGTTGACGTCAAGATGTAATACGCGCCGCCGGTTGTCCTTTGGAGGAACTAGCGCCTCTTCAGCTAATAAACAAAATGAATCAAACTACACATTATTTTAATCGTAAATATTTTTCGTTTTAAAAACAAATTCAATTTAAAATCTTTAGCCATTAATTGATTGAAAACACAAAACTAGATATAGTATAGCGGCATAATCCGTAAGTTAGTGAGAAACGACGAAAGGAACGATACTTGTAACCAAGATTTTTACATATATCATTCCTTTCATCGTTTTTTCACTGTAACTTTCTAATTTTATGCCGCCATACTATCTAGTTTTGTGTTTTCAATTAGGTATATAACCGAATTTCCTTGTGCCTTTGCACTTCTTCAGTTCTTCTTTACACATTCATTTTATCTCTTGTTTGATCAACTTTCTAAAAGTTTGCTCCAACGAGTTTTTTCTTCGATCTCGTCACCGATTTTGTTCTCGTCCAGAGTTACATTTGTTTCTTATAATTTTGCTACTACATCTGTGTCTCCCTATTTTAAGCAATCTCTTAAGGCCTCTCACTCTGTTAGAACAAAAACTGAACTATCGAAGCGGTACAGACACGAGTTATATACAGTATCAATATTGGGCCTTTCACTCCTGCTATTTTAACGAACTAAAAAAAAATAATAACTCCTTTCACGCCAACACAAACTGAGTAGCGAATTCCTGAAACTAACAGACGTCCTATAAAATTGTTCCAATAAATACATATATACACCGTGGGCGTAAAATAAGGAGTATTTTTTAATTTACAATTAAGATTGGAAAACGTTAATCGAGTAAAATGAAATTTCGTAAACTAATGACAATACATTCCTTTTTCATTTGCCATGGTGCATCATGGCGCATTGTTTTGCTCTGCGATTCTAAAAATGGCGTTCAGTGACAAGGATCGAACCGCCATGTTTTTTTACATAATTTTTTTTAATAGGTCGACCAAAAATAGTTCGATTATGAAACTTGTGCATAATTAAGCCAACTGTATTCCCTTTGAATTCCGAGATTCAAATTTTTCACTATTAAGTCGCGCCTTGACGGTGGCGCTTGCCGATTACCGCTGCAATTCGTCACTTTGTAGCTAGATTGCTCAACTCTGCTGCAAAAATGTCGTTTACCTAAAATAAAAATGCACCATGGCAGTTGAATAAGGAATGTATTGGCAATAAGTGTGCTAAATTTAATTCGATTCGATTAACGTTTTCCAATTTAGGTTTGTAAATTTCAAAAATACTCCTTTTTTAGCCTACACTGTAGATAATATTTGATATGAATCAACACTGGCATTTCGAGTAAACGACAACACTATATAGTCACGCTTACGATCGTTGGCGCTGCGCTTGAGCTTGTCTTGTATGGAGTATTGAGGACGGTGGGGAATCACCACTTCTTCCACCACTTCTTCGTCAGGACACGTCACGGGGATACTGCTGGATTCTAAAACAAAACAAAATCGAATTGATACACTGTCAAAAATCACGATTGGAAATAACAAGTCGGATAAATTGTACTGAGGAAACCTTCGATCGACCCTGAAATATTCGAAATGGACAAGCGACACCAAGACTCAATTCTTTAAGTGAAAATAATGGTTAAGAAATGAAAAGCAGATAGATGATGCATTGATCATTGAAAGACCAAATTTAACCTATTCATTTTTTTAAATTAAAAATGCCATAAAAAGAGGCAGAAGAACGACTACCGTAATTTAAAGTGAAATGTCGTTAAAGAACTGAACTTGCGTGCGACAAAAAGTTGAAATATCCGATTTTTTTATTACTACTACTTACTACTAAAAGACGCATACTTATTTCGAATACAAGTGTTGGCACGCTTGTCAAAACGAATTACGCCATTTGGCCCTTTGGCAAAAAAAAAAACGTATTTATGAAAATTCGTCAAATGTTCTGTTAAACTTGAGCATTGCATATTGTTGATTGCAAAAAAATAATACTGCCATTTACTGATTTGTCAAATTTAATTACTCGTGCAATAGCTTCAAAATGTGTTCTTTCTCATCTATGATAAATCGCAGAAACAAAACGACGGTGACAGATGAATATAGAAACGGTAACAATTGATCAACGTGGATCATCACTGGTCCCCGTTTATTACATTGAACAAGTACAATGTACACAAGCGAAATGCTTAACTAAAAAATAACGGAAGCACAAAAAATAAAAATATTGACAATAAAAATCAGATCAAAGTGTAGGTACGTTTGCCCAGTTACGTAATGCGACTAGATAGTATTTAGAGATTTCACGTTTTTCATTCTCATGAACAAACAAATTTTGGCTATACTAGTCAGGATCATTTGAACTAAAATCAATGTCTGATCCTGAATAAACAATCTGGCTCAGGGTTAAATTGCTAACATTTATCTTCCAGTTTAAGAAAACGGGATATTAACAGAATCATTTTTTTAAAATTCAACAGGTATCCAAAATATATTTTGTTTAAATATACAGTCTCCAATCTCCAATCTGTCTCAACTTCTCACGTTGATCTTGCTCATATGACTGCCTTGTAGTCATAACAATTCCGCCTATACTTAAAGAGTTGGTTTTAGGTTGGCTCAATCACCATGCAAACTGAGCGAAAGTATCATTAACGGTATAACGAACAATCTAACAAAACGTTTATGATTAATGGAGAAAAATCGCAAGACGGCAATTGGAGACGGCAACAAATTCTTAAAATAAACAGGAATGTTTATTTTTAGAGCTTAAATATTACAGGACTGAAGATGAAGCCATCTAATCATACTGTATATAATACACACAGAGAAAACGATGCGAATTGATGTTACTCGGAAATTTTCGTTCTGTAGTTGGTGACTGTCCGTGTTCTGTCGTGAACAGTGTCCGTGCCGGAGACACGGACAGTCACCAACAACAGAGCGATTCACGGACAGTCACCAACAATAACATCAATTCGTTTCCTCTGTGATTATTGTATATGACATACTCAGTACATGACAGCCATCGTCTACAATCCTGTAATATTTAAGCTCGAAAAATAAACAATCTTTGTTATATAGATTGGGTCACCCAATCACCCAATCTATATTACATATTGTGGCGTCCCATCAACTTTACTCGGATAAACAATCTTGTTTAATCTGAGAACTTGTTGCCGCCTCCAATTGCTGTCCTGCGATTTTCGTCCATTAATTATTTACTTCTACCGGCATCTCACACCATTTTCTTTTTGGAAAACGCAAATGATCCATCAATAACAAAAACCAAGCAAGTCAACAATTCCGACTAAGAGTGCAAACTAAATATACGAGGAACACATTTGGCATCAAAGATCAAATAGAATGACTGGAAATAACGTTGTTCCGTTAACCCACGGTGGACCAATGGGAAATCTCTGCAAAGTGACGTCACGTTTTTAAAATTAATGCACGGTTATAAAGGCGACAATATCGATCTTCCCTGAACGTTACCAGTTTTTAAATAACTTTATTTCAGCATTTGGAAAATTTCGGTACAATCTTCTCCCTTCCACTAATCACTATCAACAAAATCTAACTTGAACTTAGCCGTAACGATTAAAAAAATTGTAACCTTAAAAATTATATTACCTGAGAACGGACCAACGTCGCCCTGCACGGGATAGTCATGCATAACTTTAGCCCGCTTCCTTCTGATATCACCTACAAAGTTTTACACACACAAGTTATTCGATACAGCGAACGGTAACACTACCATGCACACGCAGCCAGAAGACAGGAAAAAAGAACTAGCGGGACTTACTTTCTTCGTTGGGCACGTAGCGAAATTCACGCTCCTCGCTCCAGCTCTCAGGATCATTCTTGCGCCGCAGTTGCACCCATACTTCAACCGGGTTGTCGATGGTCCGGTCTCGGTAGGGCGGCGTTTTTACAATGATTGCCACCTAGAGATCGAGCGAGGCATATTTGAAAATACAGTGGCGCTGATCCTACACCTTATCAAAATTAGATTGAAGCTGCCTGTGGATCGCGTGAGACAAATGCGATGGTCGACTAACCATATTGTGACAATAGATAAGTTCGCCGTCGGCCTCCCAAATGGTCTGCCCTGTTTGATCACGCTCCAAAAAAGCAACAGAAAGGTCGCTCTCAGCTATGGTAGTCTTATTGATGTCCTCTGGAAACGGTCAAAAGAAAAAGAAAAAATATATAAAAAAAAGCGCGATTGAACAGTTTAACAGCACAGCACATTTTTTTTTACAAAAAATAAAAATTAAAGATAAGAGAAAATGAAACACTTTGTGAGATGTCTGGGAAGGTAAAGCACCACTACTATGAAAATCGGCTATTACCGTTCAATGTAATTCCATGACATTAAACTTGCAATATGATGATGATGATGATGAATTCACTGAAGTGACGGATCACAACAGGAAGATTCTGTACCTCTCCAGTGCTTAGGCACTTTGTGAGAGGCACATTTTCACCAGTACCCCGGGCCAAAGCCCGGATAAATGTCGATAACAGTCTAACGCATATATTAGTTTGCAAGTAAGGCCTCAAAAGTAGTCATTTGCTTACCCAAACGCAGCTTGTTAGTGAAAATGAAAACCTCTTCATTTCCGGTGCACAAACCGGTGACCTTGCTGATACGGTTGATTAATAGTTGTTTGGCGTTTAACGTCTCTGTCAAAACAATACCAATTTCAATAATTAAAAAAATAATATATAGAACAAAAGCAATGATTGATTGAAATTGTTTCGATGCATTAAGAATTGATTTTGTTCATGCCATCAGGTCACATAAAAGACGCTGCCAGGTCTCTTACGAATGATTGCTATCGAATTTGGCAGACCCGACAACGCGTCAACTTCTTGATACGTACTGGAATTGGATATCGGATCTGAATATATAGTCTTCACGATTCGATTGTCGATTAGAAGATCAACCCTCAACAGAACCAGGTTCTCGATCTCCTTCTTGAACTCCTTGCACTTTTCCGCAAATTCTTTGAACGCGGCGGGGTTGAGCTCTGAACAGAGAACAAACAAATAAAAAACGACCCTTTTACTTCACATGGTATGTATGAATTAGTTGTACGTATAACCGTAGTAGAAACATGATAGGAAATAATAATTTAAAAACATGGGATGGGATACTCGTGTGTTCTTCTATTAAACATTAATTTTATGTGGGTTTTTTATAGCGTACCAAGAATATAAAAAAATTATTCAACTATTTTAAATTGTAATTTATTAATTCTTCCAGCTAAGTTGCAATGCTTAATTAGCATTCACTAAAATGTTACCTCGGCCGGCGAGCATCTCTTGCCGACAGTAGGTGTCCATCTGCTCCTTACCAACGTGTAAAATGTTGAGGTTTCCCAGCCTAAACATAAAAAGACTTAAATTAGGACACAAGATGATGGGGAGGTGGGTGCTTTGAGACTAGAAGGTCCATTAAGTTTAGTTGATTTTGTTCCATTCAGATTGGCAGTTACACTGTTGCTCAAAAATAGAGCACACGTATTGGCAAAGGAGAAAATTCCCGACTCACTCAATTACAACAAATTTGCCGGGCTCGGTTGCTTCGCCGGAAAAAAAGACGCAGCCAGTGGGATTCTCGTATTTGCATCCTTCGAGCAGTTTGTGAGGGTGAATGTGCTTCTTGTCGGGCGTGGACAGTCGTATTTGCAGTTGGAACGGAACCTCGCAATTGCAAACCTAGCGTAAGAACAATGAGAGACGACAAACTATTTCGACAACTGAATATTCCATTGAGTTGGTTGCAATAATTTAGAGTTGCGCTCATTACAAAACAATTTGTGACACTGTAGTTAGATATCTTCAGAGATGCTAAAGCATACCTTAACAGTTGGATGACCATTGTAGTTACGACTCTTTTCGCGACCCGACTTGCCAAAGGTGCTTTTCAAACTGCCATGAGACCCTTTCGTAAACTCGCTCAAATATCGGAACCGGAATTCGAACACTGGCGGGGCCACGAATTCCATCAACACATCTGAAAGTTAGCAAATTAAAAATTAACCAAAACAATTAATAAACTATTGTATAATATAATACAATATAGTATAATAATATAACACAAATAAATTTATCTAGCGACTAATGACTTTCATTTGCCACTAACGTAAATGTACGTGAAACGGTAAATAGATGTTAATTTACATTTTTTCACTATTCAACGGAGGTGCAGTTAAGCTTAAACAAATTACCTTTGTAGCTACTTTCCGCTACAATCGATTCTGCCATTGGAACATACGATCCTTTAGTTGGCGGCATATAAATAACTTGATATATTGGTATAGGCGAGCCCACCAATTATCCTGCAAATAAACAAAATCAATAAAAATTAACAAATAATTATCTTCAGTCAGTTTAAAACCAGTACTTAAGTATAAGTTGGAGAGTATTGTCGACTAGTGTTGGGCGTGCTGGTATCACCTTTTGGAGTGGTCAAAAACGTAAGTCGAATCAAAACTGAGTCGAGATTTCAAAAAAACCATTCGTAGGCTGCGGATATTTTGTTAACAAAAATGAGCGCAACAGCTTGAGTAACAACTCTGCCAATTTCCGAACAGAAAACGTGACCAACTGAGAAGGTTGGAAAATCCCACTCTGGTCATTTTTCCCCCCACCACATTCTCAAATTGGGAACCTCACACTCGAATCAGTGTTGCGCCACACCAACTGCATTCAAAATTTCCCCAATTTACAATGGCATCTTCATTTAAATTTTCGCTTTTCAATGATAATATTTTCTAACAACCAATAAGCGATTCCTTTTGAATTTGAGAACTATGTTTTTGTTCAAATCTACAATTTTCAGATGTTCTGGAGAGCCACAATACTCCAAGAAATAAAGATAATATGTGACAGTGTCTGTACGTTTGACGCTAGTCTGGCATTCGGAAAGTTCTTTTAGATTGGTTACCGATGTACCAAGGATACAAAGGGCAGTGTATATCCACTGCAGATGGGTCTGTGAGTCTTTGCAGATACAGTGAGCTTGAGCCTGAGACAAAAACAAAACTCCGAAACGACGTTAATGCAGTTAGATGGAAAAGAGAAGCATTTACATTGAGACTGACAGTTAGGTCGCACTTAGTCTCAAAATTAACTATTGTACTAATTACGGTTCCTTGGAATATTAGAAATTCCTACGCACGCCTCTCTTCGGAATGGAAGTAACACCGTGGACCTGTACGATTTTAGGTACACGTTAAAGATCCCTTCCTAGGTAACTTATACTAAGCCTGGGCTAGGCAAAATTACAGCAGGTCGCCTCCTGGAGAAGTTTTAGGGCGAACACGCTGGTGAACCTCCTTAACAAATACCTTACCTGAAATTTCTAAAACTTTTCAAAAGGACCACAACACATTCGCGTCAATGTAAAACCAATGAAACACAGAGGACGCCAGGGTATAATCGTATAGATGAAATAAACAAAAGTTTGAGGTGGTGTGCTGGACGCATACCCAATAAAACTGGCGAGGGAAACGATAAGTGAATAATCCAGAATGGCTGTAGGAGAGCTCCAGGAAAGCTCAAGTTTATACGGTTTGCCGATCCGCACTTTTTGCCAGCTTGCTTAAAACTGGTACGTTGTGAGATTTTAAAAAATACGTTTTTTTACGCTTATTTTGTAACTGTTTACTATTTGGAGTATCCATTTTTTTTTAAATTGTATGGCAGGATGTGGGTTTTTGAAAATCAATTACACAGTTAAAGGGTTTATCATATGTTTCCCGATAAATACACGACATTATACACGAATTGAAAATATGTATTGTAAATTAGCTAATGGCTAAATAAATCTAGCTTGTGCTTTTGATTTATTTTATTGTATAAAATGTTTTTTTTACGGTGCAGTCAGCTACTATTATTAATATCACAGATGAACATCTACTGTATGTTTAAATTAATAATTGCAATTTCACAACATATTTGCAATTCGTGTATTATAGTGTTTATCGGGAAACTCACTTATCACTCACTTGTCGCTTTCGTCACCAGTTTTATTGGGTATGTGTCTTGCACACCGCCTTAAACTTATGTTTATTTCATGAAAAGCCAATGATCTTCACGAGAAAGTGATCCAGTTTGTCCTCTGTTGAGCCAATATTCAAGTTAAGGTTCCGCGGACAGTAGGCCAACAACGGCATTCCCCAAAACGGACAACTGGTTTGACCACAGGCAACGCCAAACGCATTTGCATACAGATTTAGCGAAGAATGTAGGATCAAGTGCGCTTAGGATAATCGAGGGGAAAATGCTTTGCCTGCCAATGTCAGTGTCATTGCACCCGATAAACGTACACGCGATGTGTTCAGCTCTCAAGTTAAAAGTTTCCGTCTGAAAATGAATGAACATGTCCACGGCAAAATTTAACAGTTGAAGAAATGTCAGCCACTTGTACATGTAGAGCGTCATTGTCTGATTGTGAATGTTAACGCCAGAAATAAATAATCACAATGAAAAAAGTCACTGTAAAATTTCAAAATCGTATGTCGTAACCACGGAGTTTTGACAAAATGTTGGATAGACGACACCTACTTTACTGTTGCATCGCGGGTTCAATTAATTACAACGATCCGAGTCTTTGGCCAAAAGTACATTCCATAGTTATCGTTATCTATGTTATCATTTTATAAAAATTTAAATATGTCAATGTCTACGACCTAATGTGATAACAAGTGTTATTTTATAACTCTGTGGAAATAATTAAAATGATAAGAGTTGTAAAGTATGGCGATTTCTAAACAGCAACTGGTGTCGTATAAAATTTGTACGACTCGTCCTAACCCAGTCGGTATTGCGACTGGCTATGGCTCGGCGATCCCGGGTTCGATTCCCGGCGCGGGAACTCGAAAATTTCGATCCAGGGGTACAGGTCGTGCCCCTCGCATAGTCCCTAAGCACCATGAGGGGTACGTAACGCCTGTAGTGCGGTTGATTACAGTTGATTGAAATTTTAAAAAATCAAAGAAGCACAAACTTTCATAAATAATGTAGCTTCGGGCAAATGAATGTCTGTTGTTTTAGCGGGACTGATACAAATGGCATCTTCTCACACCTAAAACTCTTACCAGAATTTAATATTTGAGGGTGCAGATAATCTTTTGTTGGCCTACCCAGAACCTGTTCACCTACAGGGAGGCAAATAATTCGATTCGGAGCGCAAACTCACGAAACCATAGCAACGTGACAACAGGCCACCCAAAATTCGCCAAAGAAACTGCCTTGGAACAAACCCAAACTGCAAATTGTGGCGCTTGGGGATTTCCCACAGCTAACGAGCGTGGAGGCTTAGCTAGGCACTGGAGGCTACATTATACACACAAACACTTTTAATTCCACCCAACCTTGAGAATTCCCCGTGAAGCAGAGCCAAACAACTTCATTCATTTATTAATATATTTGCAAATTGTTCAAGGCTCACGAATAATACGATCTTTGCAATAGGCTAATTAGCATATTTCAATTACGCACAAGAGCAGCAGACACGTTATATTACAATTTTTCTAAAAAAATAAATATGGTCGACCATGTTGTTACTAAATTTAAAAATAAAATGAATGAGGCATTTGAAGTAGCATTGAAGATCAGTGAGACTACATATTTTAAATGTTTTTCAAACGACTAATTCATCATGTTCATTAAAGTGCGAAGGGAAACAAAAAATCACAGAACAGATGGATCAAACTGAACTGATTGCGGAAAGACATGAGCATGTATGTGACCAGCAATCATACGTACCTGAATGTCTAGTTAAAATAACAAAAAAATAAAACCACATTTCATTCCAATTAAGTGTACTGTAAGATATTTTAACTGTCTGACCAGCCACTAGTTACTGGATCTATTTACGGTAACCAAATATTGCTTTCGTTTACCGATGCCACGAAAGTGGTAATGTACAAAACATGAAAGTGTTCGTGTTCCGCTAGTGTCGCTGACATCGATACTATTTCCCTGACCTCTGAAACGCACTTATTTGGGTAATTTCTTGCAAAAAAACCTGAATCACCCATTGTATCAAAACTCGAATTATTTTCCTCAAAAAAGCAACACAGTAGCAGTTTTGTACCTTTTTCGAATCCGCCCAGCAATACAATCGCGCTATCCACTAAACCTTTGAACATGAAACGCTAGGCCTAACTAGCCCCCTCCCATTGAAGCTGTGCTGACCAGAATTCCGTCATTATAGTGGATTATGACTAAAATGACGTACCTGGCGATAGGACATCCCGCTAGATGGCGCTCGTATATACCGTTGCTGGTGGTTGGTAATATAAATGGCTTCAAAAACCAGATTTTGGGTGAAACTAGACAGGTGGTCTATTTCATGTAATCAACGTACCTACTTTGATGTTGAGTCTATCGGATCGTCCGGCGACTCCCAAAAACGGATCTTCTCGGATTCACACCTTTACGGCCAAGATTCACGCGAATTAAATGGCGAACACGGTTCAAACATTGGTCATCTTTGTTCTTCAATCATAATTTTTGCCCGCGTAATCACAATCAACAAAAATACACACGACGTATGTTACCCATTCACACATAAAGCAACAACCACATTCAATCTTGGGTTGCGTCAATAAATAATCTTGTTTTATGTAACATTTAGCTTGGGCACTTGCGTTGGTAATAATGGAACAAATTTAACGAAACCACATTCTCATACCAGTCGACACACATATGCGTACGTTGCGAGTATCCGCCCGGGATTTTCCCAACTTTTACCCCTTATTGCCTTTACATTGGAGTTACATGGATGAAGGCGGATCCGCGCAGTCAAGGGACGTTCAGAGAAACTTTTCAATCACAATTGCCCAAGCAGGATGTGTACTATAAATACAGTTGATATAATTTTTTTTTGGACATCTTTTAAAAATCACATTATTTTTTGTAGTTATAATTGCTACTTATATGTATTATTATTAAGCATTTTGATTTTAATCGCCCTCGCTGGTCATGCTCATCACTTATAATATGGGCAGCTACAAAAACGCACATACCATAACGCGTCATCGCAAAATGGCTTTCTATCCTATTGGCCAACACTATTAGTTGGTAAAACTCCCGCCATTTTAGATCCTGCACTTTCACAGAGGTTTTACGAAACATTAAATAATAGTTCACTGAATTGGTTAATGGAAGTTTTGGAAATATCGGAACACCATGCATTCGAATTATCAAGTAATGCACAACAAACATAATAGTATAATATTTATTAACATAACTTACAAAATTAATTCTATTAGTAAACCGGAATGAAAATGACTAAGAAAAACTAGTTTCCGATTATCAATAACTATACTGTGTATATTAAATACCAATACACGTAATTTCAACACCAACAAGTTTGAATAATAATTGGCACAATCAAATATATAAATTTTAATTTAAAAAAAATTGTCATTGCACAACATTGACTATATTTTAGGAGCTTCAAGAATTAGGATATTCAAGAATTTGTCCAAAAAACTTTTACTTTTAAAAGAGGAAAGATTGGCTTGGTTACGAAATTAAATCATGCATAAGTCGTTGAATTTCCAGAAGGTTCGGTCGAAATCTCGTGGAAGGAAAAAGCGTCGTAGACCACTGACTGCACGATGAGCATTCCGCCAAATAGCATCACGTACCATAGCTTGGTTTCAGACTATAAAAACACCAATAAATCAAAATTATCTATTTGAATATAGAATGGCATAAAAAGATTACATATTCGTAGATTCACATCAATATTATTAATTCTGTGTTGCAATAATTGATTGGAAAACAAATTATGAACGTGTCAGTCTTAAACTCTTTTCACTTTAAATTTAGGATGCTAAGCAATGTGTCCATGACTGCTAGCTGATCTATCAAACAAATTTCGCAGGTAACAGACAAATGTTTGACTGTTTTTATGTTTCACAAACGTTTTGTCAAGTTATAACTGTCGTAATAAAGAGGAATGCCTGTTTTACGGATACGTAAATATGTTCAATTCTTACCAAATCACCGGAGCTGTACCAACGAGTCTGCAAAATAGAATATTAAAAAAATACTTTTACAGGGTTACATATACAGCAGTACGCAGATTTCGACTTCAAAATCAAATCTGCTTGCCATAATACTATAACCATAGTTTATTAAAACAATATTGAATGAAAAGGTTTAAGTAAATCATATTTTCTTCAGCATACTTACAATCATCGCTCCAACAAGTGAGCTCACTAAAAATAAAAGGAACGTATAAATTATTTTTAAAAAATCAATTATAGAGAGCTCTGTAATAGCCATGTACACGCATTATTCACAGCAAATTACTATGAAAATATTACACTATTACTTACAGATAATGTTTATCCCCAATAAATAATTGTAGTTATTTTTACTTCCATTGATCATGCAGAACAGGAAAGCAAGCTGAAATTGAAAAGTCATTACAGTTAGTTAGCCATGCATGAAGAAAATATTTCAAAATTATGAGAACAGAAAAAAATATGCAATCTTTACCAGCAGCAGAAGACCTGTGATAATTCCGAAAATTCGTATCGCCCACACCTACAAGTGCAAATTATTGTATTTATAAATTCAACGTAGAATGTTATTAAACGATTTCATGTAACCCCCCTCCCAATACATATGCAAATAGTGTAGTTCCATACCAAGGTTTAGTATAAACCTTGGTTTCAAATACAATTTTGGGAGAAACGTCCGAGGTTGGAAGCCATAGTGGTTGCTATTAGCAAGACACAGGCCGATCGCCACGATGAAACTGAAAACCATAGCACTCGCTAATTCTGTCAGACAATATTTTCAAATCAACTATAAGAATGGGCGGGGGCCAGAATATCAGACATTGGTAATCACAATTTAAAGAAATGGCAATAAAACTTAGTGAAATCGAATACATACACTTCGAAACTGCAGTAACATCTGGTTGACATCGGCCATGGTTGTTGATGAAATTTACGCGTTCACGCCGTTAAAACGAGATCGAAAATCGGTTTACAGAAAGTTCAACCCCTTTCGCGTTCACGCATAGTTTGATATTTTGAAAAAACAAATTGTTGATAACCTCACATGACTTCTCCAAAATCAAAGTCCATGATGGTTTTTTATTTTATTGCGTCAACGACTTTGAAGCAGACAGCGCCTTACAGACAAACGACAGCAGCGACCCTAGCGATCTGGGTACTTACGTCTGCATGTTATTGGTTGCCTAATCTGAATATAGTGGCGCTGCAGATATATCATGAATAATGGTCACGAGATTAAAATCACCCATCCTACCCCCGTTTACGTGGTATTCCGAAATCCAAAGTCAATCGACAATGGTTGCGTTGAAAATGCAGTGTAGTCACAAGGGTGGAATCCTCTCACTTCGCATAGCTGGGACAACAATATTGTTGGTAGCGCCCTCTAGCATCTGTTCTCGATTTACAACGTCGTAACCTTCGATCACCATCGAAATTCGGTTAGCCTTACATTGCGTTAACACCGGCGTTCCCATCCGGTTGCTCATTGAGTGCGTATATATTTAGACGGAGCCCTTCATTTCACCTTGTTGAAGTGATAACCAAATAATTATCTCTCAATTTTGTCCGGATATGGGATCATGTGTAAATAGGGTGTTTATTTTTTAATTGTTTACGAGTCTAGCGCTGGTTACACACTGTTCGTTGAAACTTTTAGGTTAAATTTCAAACACAAAAAATGGACGAGCGAGCCGGTCTTGTTGGACGCAGTTCCAGTGTGAGTTCACAACAGGATGTGCAACCTGATCCAGTAAACCAGACGCAGGTAGGCGGCAACCGTGCAATGTTTCCAACTGACTACGCATGTTAACAGTCTTGTCCCATGCTAGTGTTTCCGCTGCAATTTCACCAAAAATTGGTTTGACAAAGTGTTTGCTCCGTTAATTTAAGTTTGTTTAAATACATTTACAAAAATAATATACCGAGTACTCAATTCGAAAGATATAAATGCAACAATAAAATTATTTTATTAAAAATTGTTCCCAAATCCATCAGTTTGCGAATGGTTTTCTCAGTCTTACACTTTTTATCTTCAAATTATTGCATTCAAATCCAAAATAATATTTTTTGTTCTGTTTGCAGGGTTTAATTCACCAAGGTCTGCTTGCGGTTATTGGAGGAATGGCCTTGGTAAGATAAAAAAAACAGAGAACCTGTAATTAAACTTCGCTTTAATTAATTTTATTCAGAGGTGTAGTGATTAGCGCTTCGGAATCTCTACACTCGTTAATCAAATTCGGGTTCAAATCCCTGCCGTGATCTCAAGAATTTTTCCCACCAAGGTCTTGAAGCCTAGGAGAAGCAAAATTTCCAGTTCGCCCTCTCTGGATGGCTGACAAAGCTGGAAAGCTTATTAAATAGCGAAACTGCCAAAATGGTCGTGCACGTTGCCAACCTTCCAGTTGTGAACTCAAAGTTTCCCCCGCGACAAAAACAAATTATCTCTGGTCATCGATCTAGTGCTCGGCGTTTGCCTCGTGATGCTGATTGTCAAATTACAAGTATTGATTAGATATTCATGCTGGCTATGCGTGAAAAATTTCCTCTTTTTTTCAGATTACGTTCATTCTGGCCATTTACCGTGGTGCTGTGGTCGAGCATTACGGGGCGACGTATTTTTTCCTTGGGTTTGTCAATCTGGCGATTGTTTTGCTGGAAAGTTTAATGGTAAGAACGATCATCCAACTGATAAGTATGCCTTGACGTCAGTTTTACCGTCTGTTTCGGTCATCTTACCATTAAAATTTCGCCATTCACGATGCATTTATATTATATACAAAGATAATGGATGTGTTATGATGTCCACTGGTTATAACTGGTTTTACTATGAATCTGTGCTTTTTTTTAGTCTTTTTTGCGTTATATTTTTTATTATTTGATAATTGTTGAATAATTTTGCAATATAATTATTATTTATTATTTTTTTTAAATTCACTGTAGTATCCCCTCTTGGTGCTTAGGCACTATAATATTTGTTCGAAGTGTCAATTCTAATTTCATAGGATCATGTACAAGTTGTCAGTAGTACAGAGTATTGCTTGCGAATGTGTATTTGTGGTAGACATGGAGGAGAAAAACTGACAATCATTGACAGTTGTTGAACACTCCGTTTATTTATTTTTTATTTTTTTAAAAAATGAGTTGTGGTTAACCAGTGATATTTTTTTTAAACCGTTGCTCTTTTCAATTTTATTATCGCCTTAGATCTACTTTGTGAGAAACGGACAAATGGATGGGAACAAGCTGAATTTCTTCTACATAATGGGAGCAACCACGTTTATTCAATCTTTGTTCACAGACATCGTGTTGTTCAGTCAGTGAGGAATGATAAAAGTACGTTTTATTTACGGTGGCACAACCTAGATATTCTCATTGTTGGTGTTGATATTGCGTTTGAATTTTGTCATCGGAGATTGACTAGTCTATTGAAATAACAAAACAGTCAAGTCAAATATCAGAATGGTATTGATATTTATAGATGCCATATCATATTAACGACTATCAAATTTTTGTCATTTAACTATGATACATGTTTGGAACAAATATTTTTATTCTTAATAGAATTTGATTACAAAATATCAATTTTTAGATAAATGTATGATTTGTCAGATTCCAATAGATTTTAACTCTACAAATACATAATTGCAAAGTAATCTCACCCAAATTGCGTATTTTGTATTGCTGTATGTTTAGTATGTTCATCAATTGGTTCCATTCATCCTATTATTTTTTATTTCTAATATTTGGCATCATGAGCGTTTCACACTCTTAGTTATGCAGTAATTCTTTCAAAAATTGGTGTTAACCATATTAGAATTTATCATATATTTTATTAATGGATTCAATATATTTTGAGGCAGTTACTCGCCCACTTTTTTGTCATATAAACGTACTACTTTACATTTAAAATTCATTGTTAATAATGGTTAATTGGTCCGTACCAGTGTATGTATTACCTGTTCAAAAACATACGTGTAGATTCAATAATCACGAGTGTCTTCCCCATTTACGGTTCGTCCAATCTGTCCAACCTTTGACTATCAACAAGTTATGTTTAATGACATTTATATTTGCAAATAAATTGAGATTTATGAAACGATATATGTTGTTGCTTTTGATTATTATGACTTAACTCAAAATTCACAATTTGACAGATAAAAAATGGTAATCATGAGACGCATTGGCCATGCTCAACGAGTTTCTGAACGCGCCCATTCGACGTACCACTGATGTGTGTACTGAAGCGCCATCTGGCGACGACAGTTAACGCTTCGCATCACCCTGGAATGAGCAATCACACAATACATCCATGTGTTGAGGCAAAGCAATGCCATACCTCTTCTTTGTCATAACATTTTCGATGCAAACACTAGAAACGACAATTTTTGCAGCATCTTAAAGAACAAGAAAAAAATTATGCAAGTAATTCATCGTACATCATCGAGTGGGAGCCAAAATAATTAATTCACAAGGCCAAAGACAGTTCTGGTTTTCTAAAATGCACATTGTTTTATTATTGAATATGGATAAAATAAATAACAAATACAAAATAATTCGGTTGTTATATAAAAAATTGAACGCCTTTAAGTATTTAAGTATTACAATTTGTGTATAATATTATTTTTATTACAAAAATGGCATACTTCTGTGGTCAACTTCATAAGACGCTACAGCATCTAAAGAATAACATCATCAAACTGGCAGACAGAGGGCAGAGGGACACGTAGTTGTCAGTCCTGTAAATATAAAAAATAAACCATTTCAGAAATTGAATGTTAACAACAAAAGCACATTTTCAAAACTCAAGTTGCAGACAAAAAAATGATGACAAAAAATATTTCAAGCGACAAAAAAAATATGTTGTTAAACTGAAATCATATTGGTGATCCAATATACCAGGGATTCGAGCAAATATTATTCCTTGTACGCGCGCGATTGGGTTGACGTTAGGATGAAAGAAAACAGAAATGGAAGTGGGTGGGTGCTGGACAGAGGGGCGGAGGGGTGATTTGAGTGCCAATCTACGCCCGGTGCTGCGAGTTGCCACGCGTCTCCAATATCGACGGCCGCGGTGCTCGGATGAAAATCGGATCTGGGACAATGAGGGCGGAGGGGGGAGCGGGAGATATTGCCAGTGCTATATCAGACACTGGCCAAAATCGAACAACGAGTTACAAGGTTAAAGCGGAGACTGATAAAATGAATTTTTAATTAAAGACCAACAATAATATTACGTCGAATATCACAAAACATGTACAATACACGAGAAGCTGCAATGATAATTTGATGAGTTGTATATGTATTTGAGAAGCAGATAAATTTAATTGAAAGTTTCCTGGTATATTTGAAAATTAATATTTAAATTCAATTAAGACCAAAATGGAGGACACCCTACTAGTACTACTACATGTACATTTTGCATTGCATTAAATTACTATTTAAAAAACTATTTTCCTAATAATGCTGATGATGCTGCCATATTGTGGTCGAAGACCATTGATCATTATACGGCTTGAAGTCTCGCCAAATAAGTCTACTACTTTAATCTCTTTGGTACGGAGCGGCGATGGCCGAAACGAAAACCGAGAGTCACTAACATCTGGTTCCACATCCGAGAGGGGGGAATCCGTAGTTGGAACAGGAGGGTGGAATGGAGAAGGAGGTGGATAAGGGATCGGGGGAGCCTTTTGGCACGTGAGTGGCGGATGTAGGGGGTGGGGGAGGAAAAACGACGCGCAGCTGGTTTAAAACAGAAACCGCCATGGTAAGTCAAGGACCAACCTCCCTCCCCCAACACAATCAATGGATCACAACCAAAAATCGATAAACTGGACAGATATATATATTTTTTAATACAAAAATCGACGTGGCATGGAACCGGTCAGGATTGCTTCAGAGGAGTATTAAACGACTTATTAAATTTTTTCTTGCATTTCCGTGCAAATAAATGTTATTATTCGTGGATATTTAGGATTATTGAAACTAAAATTGTCATGATGTTAATGTTTTTTTAAAACAATTATCAATTCTAATAATCTTGAGTTCGCTACTTCGTTTGTTTTCGTCTAGCACTATTTATTGCATTGACAAACAATTGCATTGTTTCAACGGAGGAATAACAATTTTAAATGCCTTTCTAAAATCAAGTGTTGATGTTTCAGAATATTTTCGCATTAATCAACGACTTTCACTAATCAGATGACTAAGGCATGGTTTCATTTTCTACTCGCTATTGCAAATAATGTCTTCAGCTTATTTCGCCTATCTTTTTCAAGCAGCTGCTATTTTAAAAAAATTCATTCTGTTTTATCACATTTCATGCGATCGATCATATTTCATTCGCCTTTCAAATAATCGATTATCTAAATACAGATATGGTCGTGACATTACAGCCGCAACACTTCGGCAGGATGGGACGATGGCTACATGTATATTCCGACGTCGAGGGACATAAAGGGCTGGCTGGCAACAGCTGATGCCTCCCTGCCCATCGTCTAAGTTCACAAACCCTACCACGATCGTAAACCCTTTTTAAATCCGTAGAGGCCCGAGCGATTGGCTTCACTGTTGTAATACGTCATATTGTCGACAAATGAACATGTTTCACCGAATTTATTGCGATAAAAGGCGCTGAGTTTAGTAATAATGCATACTTTTTCACAATGAGGTCACAATTGCCGCCAAAATAAAACAAAAATTAGCTTCATCGAATGAATTTTAAAGAATTTAATGATCCAGCGTTTGTGGCGTGAATCTGCATTCTGTAATAAAAAATTATTATGGTTTTCTGTTTAACAATTTTATAATATACATATATATATTTTTTTTATTGTTTTGTTTTAATTTACTTCTTATTTGCGTGTGACGATAAATTTGATTAATATATTATTTATTTATTTCTAGTAGAATTGTTTTATCTACTAGATTTCTAATTGACCAACCAGTGAACATTATTATTTTTTTTTTCCCTCTCCCTTTGTTAATATTACATAATTTACTTTTGTTTATATATATAGGTCATGGATAAATGACCCAATTAATCATTGTTTATTTTTATTATTTTTCATTTGTTGTAAGGATTATAATTTGTATTTTGTTTTCTGTATAGCCCCATTACAACTGGCTCTGGTAGCCGAGTAATGGGGTCCTTAATTTCTTTGTTGTTTAATTATTTGCAACAATTTGAATAAAAAAATAAAAAAAAAAAAAAATAACCGTTTTGAATTCTGCTTATGAATTCTACATTTTAAAAAAAATGTGAATCAGCTATTACTGCCATTGTTAGCAGATTTACTTCAAAAGAATCGAACCAAGTTTTTTAAAAAACAAATATTTCATCGCAACTAGCAGCAAAGCATATGACTCATGCAGCTACAGAGAGAAAGAGACTACCTAGATAATAATTCATCTATATTGAGTAAATTTAGGTTTATGTCGAACTGAACTGTGTCAACTCAAGCTACATTTGCGAAAGGGTTGTCTTGTCAATGACACTAATGATTTGAAACAGCGTGCAAATTTATAAAAAATGGTCTGCATTCAGGAAAATAAAATTGACATCAAAAACAGTGGAATCCACGTAACCCCTGACAACAGTACCCAAACGTGTCTTAAAGGGGAGACCCCTAATTCCATCCCCCTCACCCATCCCTCTTAGGAGACCCGGTTTCCCCTTGAGTGTTCCGTATTCCACGTTCCCGTCAGGGCCAGTTCGATGAAACCCCTCAAACAGCCACCCCCACTCCTCTACTATCCATAACAACGACAATGGAACCGGGTGGATTGGGAGGGGGTAGGGGGTTTATGAGTGGGGTTAGGCGAGGGGTTAATATGTCGCGCACATCTGTGGTGGGCTTTGGAAATGGCGATTGCGTGGCGCGGCGTCCCGTTAACATATGTGTCCGCTCCAGATCGCAGAAACAGCGCCCGCGGCTCCATTGTTTCCACCTCTTTTATTTTTGATCCCACCCCCTGGTGTTCGGATCCACGTCCGCGCACAGATCCATTAAAATCCATCGCGGACAAGAGACCAAAAATGCGAGATGCGGTAAATTTAAACACTGCCGCCACCACCGCCCTCTTAGATGGACAACTTGGATCAGCGCTACATGGAGGAAAGATTAAAAAATAATAATAATAAAATTTAAATAGGTAAAACATTAAATACCAGTATAATTTGAATCCGTACAAGTTGAGAACCTCCACTTTTGCGGTAAAAAAGGAAATTATTATTTTTCATTTTAATAATACGGCGTATTTCAGATGCATATTCTATGGAGTTATCTATCCTAATATGTGGGAACTTTTATTTCGTTGGGACGCTTTTTTCCTTGCGTTCGAGATTACAACCATTTTGTTAAAAATAACGAATGCATTATAAATGCAGACAGGGTATAAACGGTATGCAAAAAATGTTATCTCCGAAATTCTAATAGAACTCGTTGAATTTAAGTCGACAGTGACAAGAGTGGCGCCACCCATCACAAGCCGCATAGGACCTATAACTCGGCCAAAGTATAAATCAACTTTGATTGAAGTGTGTGGGACCACGCAATCCCCCATGCAGTCAAAACTCAAAAGAGCCGCAAAGTGTTTATCCGCAACGAGAGTACACTTGTATACACAACCCAGTCGAAGTGTATACGTGTAATGTAGGCCAAAAACGCGGCGCGGTGAAATAATAAGAAGCTCTTCGCGCAGCACACTAATTTTTTTGTTGCTGTTGGCTCCGCCAATTTTATTCGATAAAATAATGTCGCCAGCTAATAGTCTGGCCAACAGCGCATGCCTTCCAATCGACGAGAGTACCCTCCTAAGTCCACCCCATCCTCATCCGATCGAGACCACCTTTTAAAGATATTTACGGCGCTTAAAGCGTGACTTGAAAGTAGGAATTGAACAGAAACGGTCAAAAATCTAGGAACACTGAAGTATAGAATACTTTTAATTTTACGGAACGTTACGGTTTCATTTATTAATTGATTTACCATAGAAGTGGCCAGGGACAAACGCCCAGGAGCGCCTTAACGGCCTTATGAACACTTGGGAGTGTTTAACCAAATGTCAACTAAACTACTCTGTAAAACTCTGTAAATATTGATGGACACAGACAGGGCACCTCAAACAATGTCACAAACCAATGAACTAAAAAGAAAAAATCTTCGCATTATCACTCTGTAACGAAGCAAGTCTTAATTCATAAGTACACAATACGATTAGATACGAATGGGATCTTATTTCACCAGAAAAAAAATGAAGAACCCATATTTGGGGTTTGGCGACTGGGTCTGAGGAGGATCGAGGCCACCCTACAATTTCGAGCAGACGTATAATTATAATATCGATGCGCTCTTCTCTCCCGTTAAACGATTTGAAACGTCGGTGTCATGCGACTGCAGACGTTGAGGGGAGGTGGGAGGGAGGAAGATTTGTGGATGGCACGGCAGAAGAACACAGCATTCGCACGATCAGCTCAATAATTCATCATC